>LOJH01022128.1:0-17840 GCA_001685095.1 Ellobius talpinus
CAAAGGCTACAGATGCAAGTTTGGGTCCCATCCGTACAGAAGCAGACCTTAAAACCAAACCCGTGTGTTTAATGTAAGAGTCAGACAGGCAAACAGGAGCTCCCTGAGAGGGGTAGGTGGGCACAGCCTCCAGCAGAGCAGTTTATTGGCATCCACCCTGACAGCATGATCAACCAACATCCCTGGGCCGAGAGCTGGCCATGATCAACCAACATCCCTGGGCGAGAGCTGGCCAGATCAACCAACATCCCTGGGCCGAGAGCTGGCCATGATCAACCAACATCCCTGGGCCGAGAGCTGGCAAGGCTTTAAAGTTTATGACAGGCATATTGGACTTGTGTTTTCAGTGGAGTCTTTTTTTTAAATCTTGAAGCTGAAAGCAAAATTAGTAAGTGGGAAGGTTTCATGGGAGCATCCCCTGGGCTGGGGAGTAACCACAGCCCAGCAGATATAATCCCATCTGCAACTGGTACCCCATGTATTAAAAAGCAGACCCTGCCATCATCCCTTGTTATCCTCACAGCAGGTCTCTAAAGAGTGCAAAGCTATTCGAGGATGGAGACTTTCAGTTGCTCTTCTCAGGATGCCACCACCAGCCAGCAGCATGAGCACTAGGAATGGCACCTTCGGAAAATGTGGGTGCATGAACCCCAGGTTTGCCTAGGTGGCTCATAGCTCTGGAAGTCAGAGTCTCACTCAGCACATCTTAGTAATTGAAGTTTGAGGGAGGGACACATCCAGATTTTAGAAAAGGCATTCAGAGGGCCTGGAGAGATGGCTCAGGAGTTAGGAAAACAGGCTGCTCTTCCAGAGGACCCAGTTCAATATCAAGCACCCATGCTGCCGCTCACAACCGTCTGTAACTCCAGTTCCAGGGGATCTAACACCCTCTTCTGGCCTCCATAGGCACCAGGTACACACACGTTGCACAATCATACATGAAGTTTGTATGACCGGGTTTGTAGCTCAGTGATAGAGCATGCGTCTAGTGTATACCAGGCCCTGGGTTTGAGTTCCAGTATTGCAAGAGGAAAAAAAAAACTAAGTATGTATTCTTACAAAAGCTTACATGCTCTAGACGAGAGTGCGTGCAGTGTTTCAGAAAGCGCTGTGGGATACACTGTGGCAAAACAAATGACATGAAAAATGATCAAGGCAAGGACTGTATGACTCATGGGACAGAAAATGAGGGCACTGCCTGATGACAGAAGCCAGGAGAGAATAACCCACCACTTCCCTCCCTAAACCTCAGGACTGGAAGAAGCTCTCAGTGCATATGACTGCTTAACCCTATAGTTGCTGGAAGTCGGATGAAATTATTGGTCAGGATCTTGAGGGGGGATGAAGTTGCTGTGTGTCCAGCCCGCAACGGTGCCGAACATAGAACGTGCTCAATACTGCAGCAGCGGAGAAAGGAAGCAGGGATGCCAGAAATAGAAGTGATGTAGAGAGGAGCAGTGGGCAAATAAAATGAGACGAGGGAGAGTAAAGGTTTGCAAAGGTTCTGCGCAGTTGCCAGTGGAGGTCTGCAGTTTTGCCCTGGGTTTCCTAGCAACCAGAGCAAAAAGAAGAGAAGCATATTCAGTTAAAACATTCACCGTGCCCAGAAGATAAAAAACCTCAGAAAAACTCGTCCTTCAGTTGTCTTTTTTTTTTNAGATCCGCTTGCCTCTGCCTCCTGAGTGCTGGGATTAAAGGCGTGCGCCACCACAGCCCAGCCCTACAATTGTCTTAAGGGAGCATTCCTACAGTAAATATAGGCTGTGCTCTGGACAGCTGTAGACAGCTGTTGTTTGGTACAGCCTCCTGCAGGTGACTGGCATTTTGCCAAGTGTCACTCGGTATACTTGAGTAGTCAAAGCAACCTCATAGAGATAAGAACTCTAAACATTTAGACGTGATTTGGAGGGAGATTTTGTAATGCTTGGGACAGTGATGTATTGAAGATGCTTTTCCAGCACCTGTACCATCACTTCCGGTCTAGTATAAGGTAGATACCGCTACCTGATGGTGGCATGCTTTCCTGTTTGAGGTCACACCTTCCAAGCAGAGCACACTGGTAAGTTTCTCTTGGTAAAGTATTTACCAAGCAAACCTGTCTCAAAACAAACAAACAAACAAAAACCAAAGCACTTAACAGGGACTTGCTTACACTTTCAAAGGTTTAGTCCCTTAACGTCATGGCAGGAAGCACGGCAGCGTTCAGGCAGACATGGTGCGGAAGAAGCAGCTGAGAGTTCTACATCTGAACCCACAGGCAGCAGGAATAGAGAGAGACTGGGCCTGGTTTGGGCTTTTGAAACCCCAAAGCCTTCCCCCTCCGTGACACACTTCCTCTAATAAGACATACCTACTCCAAGAAGGCCACACCTCCTAAGCCCTTTCAAGTAGTGCCATTCCCTGATGACCAAACATCCAAATATATGAGCCTATGGGAACCATTCTTGCTCAAATAACCACACCAGCAATCTAGCCTAATCAGCAAGGTCCAAGCCTGAAACAGATCCTATCTCAAAATAACAAGGGGGGGGCAATACCTGAAAAATGATACCCAAGGTGACTTCAGGTCTGTGCATGAACACACATTTTTGTGTGCACACAAATAGGTACACACACTCCCAAAGAAAGTTTTAAGGCCAAGCTCAGTGACTTATCCCTGCAATCCCAGGACTTAGAAAATAAAGGCAGGAGGATCAGAATTCATAGTCAGTCCCAGTTAGGTACTGAATTAGAGACCAACCCAGGATATGAGACCCTGTCTCCAAAAACTGAAAGGGGGGGAGGAGGAGCGGGGAGAGAGGAAGGGAGGAAATTCTAATACAGACGGGGTGATACGGAGATTGAGGTTATAGGAGCTGGCATGCAAGGAAAAAACGCTGTGTGCTTTTTCAGTGAGTGTGAAAAATAGATCATTCAACATTCTGAATGAAAAGGATGAGTTGGGATAGAGTCCTTTATCAGAACCCTAAGTGTCTGCCATCTTTAGACTGCTCCTGAGGCTTGATGAAAAGACTCCACTAAGTGGGTTAGAATTGAGTCGGGCAAGGCTTAAAAACAACACGCTTCTCTGAGGAGTGGTTGGGGGGTGGGATGGGAGGAGCTGGGATTGGTATAAATCAATCAATCAATCAATAAATTTTTTAAAAAGTAACATTATGCTACTTAAAAAGAAAAGAGATATGATTGATAGGCCACAGAGTCTGGAGACCGGGCATACGGTTATGGCAACTGTTGATGGGGATGGGGAGCAGCGAGCCACCTGCCACGTGACACCCTGTCACCCCTGCCATGTGACATCAGGCTTGGCTGTGTAAGCTGTACCTCTCTCAGTGGCACACGAGCACAGGTAAGCTAAGGGACATTAGTAGTTTTTTGCCTCTGGGATTCACTCTCTTGAAGCGCAGCTACCACGTGGTGAGGAAAAGTTCTAGCAGTCACGTGAAGAAGTCACTACAGAGGACCAGGCCCATGGCTGACAGCCATAGACAGTCCCAGCAAGGAGACAACACTTTTGGATCTTCCAGCCAGCACAACGCTCACACCACCTGAAGCAAAATTTCTTAGTCGTGAGAATCATTACAAATTACTAAGTTTTGTTGTCCTAAGCCATTGAGTTTTGGAGTGACTTGTTGTGCCACCGTGGATAAGTGATGCATGAAGCAATAATGAGAGACCAGAAGGCCCCTAAACCTGAGACACCAAATGCTTCCCCTAGGAGATAAGTCCGAGGTCAGAGTCAACAAAGGCAGAGTAGGAGGTGGCTCTGGATGGCCCTTCAGGAGCTGGGCATACCTTTCCCTTTTCCTGCAAGACCAAGTGATGGCCTGAAGTAATGACTTTTCTGTTTGCTCACCAGAATCTGTACTCCCTGAAGGGAATAGGTGATCTGCCAAGGAACTTTTGGAGGGTGTAGGGCCCCTAAATGAAGCAGACCCCAGCTTGAAGTGCTAAAGTGTCCTAGCCTTAGAACAAAGTCCATTTGATATTCTGTGGGCATCTCTAAGCAGGCTGCTTCCTTCTCAGGCAAAGCCTTGTAAGCAGTTTCTATGTTTCCTTAGATCCTGCCACTTACACAGAACCCTCGGACAACCTGTCCGCTAAGGAAGGCCTGATGAGCAGCCTACATATCTGCAAAGACACAAAAGTGTGTGTATTGACCACCATGTAGTCCTTTATTCATAAATATAAGCAAAACCCAGAGATTTCTAGATGAGTCAGGAAAATCAGCAGCACAGAAGAAAGACGGTCCAAAAGGAAAGCTGGCCTTGGAGGAAACAGGCTGCTTAGGGAAGAACAGAGCACTAGTAACAACTAGTTACTGTCTGGAAGAGTCTGGGGTGTCACCCTAGGAGGAAGGGGAGGTGTTGTGGAGTAGTTTAACTAGGCAAAGATGTGTTACATTTGTTTGTGCTCCAGGGTATTACTTTAACTGTGTAATGGTGTGTGACTCTTGTTTATGCTGCATTTGTTTAACAATGTAAAGATGTGTGTTTGATTATGTAAAAATGTGTTGCATCTGTTTCACCTTGCCTGCCCAAGGCACCTGATTGGTCTAATAAAAAGCTGAATAGCAATAGTTAGGCAGGAGAGTGCTAGGCAGGGCTGCAGAGCAGAGGAAACAAATAGAAGAAAGACAAGAGAAAAGAGAAGCCCCTGGCAAGAAACACAGGAGAAGCAGTGAAAGTAAGATATACAGAAGGAGGGCTACAGAGATGGCTCAGCAGTTAAGAGCACTGACTGACTGCTCTTCCAGAGGACCCAGGTTCAATTCCCAGCACCCACATGGCAGCNTGTGTTGCATCTGTTTCACCTTGCCTGCCCAAGGCACCTGATTGGTCTAATAAAAAGCTGAATAGCAATAGTTAGGCAGGAGAGTGCTAGGCAGGGCTGCAGAGCAGAGGAAACAAATAGAAGAAAGACAAGAGAAAAGAGAAGCCCCTGGCAAGAAACACAGGAGAAGCAGTGAAAGTAAGATATACAGAAGGAGGGCTACAGAGATGGCTCAGCAGTTAAGAGCACTGACTGACTGCTCTTCCAGAGGACCCAGGTTCAATTCCCAGCACCCACATGGCAGCTCATAACTCTCTGTAACTCCAGTTCCAGGGAACCCGACACCCATAGCAAAACACTAATGCACATAAAATAAAAATTAATTTAAAAAAGCAAAAATAAAACAAAAACAAATTTAATACAGAGAGAGAGAGAGAGAGAGAGAGAGAGAGAGAAAAGAAAAAAGACCCAAGGCAAAAATGGTAGATAAATTGAAGCAGGTTAGTTTAAGTTAAAAGACCTAGCCAGATACATGCTAAGATAAGGCTAAGCATTCAAACTAATACATCTCCTGTCATGATTCGGGAGCTGGTTGGTGGCCCAAGTGAAAGCCTGCTGCAGAGAGGTGTTGTGTAAAAGGAACCAAGAACACAGACTAAGTAATTGCTCCAGGAATCTCAGAATGTAGAGCAGAGGTTCTCAACCTTCCTAATGCTGCAACCCTTCAACATGGTTCCTCATGCTGTGCTGACCCCAACCACAAAATGATCTCCATTGTTACTTCATGACTGTAATTTTGCTACTGTTATGAATCGTAATGTAAACATCTGCTCTGCAGGATAGCTGATGGGTGACCCCTGGAAAAGGGTCCTTTGACCCTCAAAGGGGTCACGACCCACAAGTTGAGAACTGCTCGTGTAGAGCAAGAGAAATGAAGGAATGGAAGTATTAAAGGGGGGAAACGAGAGATCCAGAAACTGCGCGATCAGGAAAGACGGAGAAAATGCCTCACGTAATGGAACACCGTGCTTGTTTCTGCTTTTTGCTTGGGGGTTGGTCAGCTGGTGCTTTGAGATAGAATCTCACTTTGTAACCTAAACTGTCCTTGAATTCTCAGAGACCCTCCTGCATCACCCCCACGCCCAACTAAATATTTACTTAAGTTCATGGGTCTTTAAAAATCCCACTGAACAGAATTAGGACAAAACCAGAAAACTCCCCTCCCAGCATGCCCCAAACCTGGTCAGCATGCTTCGTTCCCCCATAGCACTGCCCATCACTAGCAGGCTGTCTACTTTCCTTATGCACTATACATGTTAGCTAGGATCTGTCTCCCCTCCTATCCTGCCGGCTCCAGGAACCTGGGAACTGCTGTCTGATTCGGTCACTAACGAACAGCGTCTGGAACTTAGTACCTGGCACCCATAAGACACCCATAAAGCTTTAGTGAATTAAATTAAAATCTGAACACAATTTACAAGAAGGAGAGCACAAAATCGTTGGTATTTCCTTCAAGGGAACAAAAAGCAAAACTGTCTCCCAACATGAACAGCCTTAGGTCCTAGAAAATACACAGTTAGCAAGGAAGATATTGGACCTAGAATAATAGATTCTGCCAAAACTCCAATTACTAGTAGAATACTAAAGAGCAGATAAATATTAAGACATGCTATAACTCAGGATATTTAGTACCTGTACTCCCTAGATGAGAAAATTAATCAAAAATACTGTTCAGTAAAACAAAAAATGACTTCCAAGGGAGAAGATAACATAGGAAACAAGAAACTGAAAACCCAAAGGATTGAGGAAGGTAGCCAGGAATTGAGAGGACCCTCAAGAATCTTCTCAGACCAACACAATGTAAATGATGCAACTCTTCACGTTTATAAATACCTCTGGCTCCGCTTCTGCTAACGTCAGAGCCTGTTCCTCCCCAAGGCATCAGTGGCCTTTTCCCTCACAGTCAGCCTCTCCTGGATTGCCAACCTGCAGGATTTCATAAAGTTCATCAAAGTGGAGCCAGGCGGTGGTGGCGCAGGCCTTTAATCCCAGCACTCGGGAGGCAGAGGCAGGCGGGTCTCTGTGAGTTCAATGCCAGCCTGGTCTACAAGAGGTACAGGCTCCAAAGCCACAGAGAAACTCTGTCTCAAAAAAAAGTTCATCAAAGTGATGGTAGAGAATGGCTTATAAGAATTTGACCATAAAATTAATTAACAAAGAGCAAAGAAAGACATAGATGTGATAAGTGCTTCCAAATAGAAAGGATTAATGGCAGAGGTGGGCTATGGACTAACCCAACGGGCACACTTTCTATCACTGACCAGCCCGTTAGCTAATATTCTGGAGAGCTAATGACTTTTGCTTCTCTTCACCAGCTGTATGCAATGGTTTGAATGTGAGTCCTGTCACAACCCACCTCCCTCGGGAGGCTCACGAGTTCAAAGCTTGGTCCCCATCTGGAGGCGCTGTTGGGAGGTGACTGGACCTTGAGGGCACTAATCTTAACCAGTGAGTTAATCCACTGAGGAGTTCTTACTGAATGGGCAGTTGAGGGTAGGGCCCGGCTGGAGAAAGTAGTTTCCTAAGTGCATCTTAAGGGTATATTTTGTCTGGCCTTTTCCAGTGCCTCTCGCTCTCTCCAGGTTGCCTCAAGGTGAATGATTTCCTCCACAGGCTCCTGACGTTCGGCCTCAAGGACAGAAATCCGTGAACCTTTCAGAGGAAGTAAACCTTCCCTCCCTGTAAGTCCATCACCTTCTCGGGCATCAGCAGTGAAGTCTGCTTCACAACCTCCCCTCTGGGATCCTGAATAACCAGGATAACCAGGCCATGCGAATGCTGGCTGTTGGGCTATTCGCTGTCACATTCGCTCTGCCTTTGGGAGTTTACCACTTCCTTGATCCTAGTGTTGGCAAGGCTGTCCCACAGTCAGGAAGTAGAAAGGAGAAGTGGGAAAGAAAGCACAGCACAGAGATTAACTAATTACACTCCTCAGCGCTAGAGAACAAAGCGAACCTCTACCTTGGTTACCAGGCTTAAAGCAGTGCATCCAAAGGACATTGCAGCATTGACCAGATACTTCCTATGCTAGGCATTGTGGGTAAGTTACCAACTCATTCACAGTGTGCAAGGGAGTTAGGCGTGTCACTCGTCACGATCACAATTGTGTTGGGAAAACACGAGGAGTGTAAGACCCATAGCATGTGGGATTGTGAGGGATGATACCTTCCTTGCCTATTGCTAGGTTCATGGCTGAGGCACTTAAAATAATCAATAAATAATCAAGAGGAAGTCATCTAAGTGGATGTATAACTTCTCTGCGACAGCAGAGCCTTCAGAAATGAAGGCTTGAAGAAACACAGAAGCCTGGACAGTTTTATGCTATTTGATGAAAAGTGTATAGTCATGGGAAGATAAAATTGAACAAAGACAGTAATCACAGCACCAGACCTGTTTGCTCAGGTTATTCTTGGCATCTCTGTGTCTTCAGGGATGAGAAGACACCTTTCTTCATGGTCTAGAAAACCACCCCTAGAATGAAACTTTTCTGATCTGCTTCAGGGGAATAGAATGAGGGGGAAATGATTTTTCCTGTTTGTTTTTTCAGATGTCAAGATGCAGAGGTATCATAGTGAGGAGACACCATTACAAAGGCAACTCATAAAAGAAAGCATTGAGCCTTTAATCCTAGCACTTGGGAGACAGAGACAGGCAGATCGCCTAGCTGGAGGCTAGCCAGGTCTACAGAGCAAGTTCCAGGACAGTCAGGGCTACGCAGAAAACCCTGTCTAGAAAAACCAAACCAAACCAAACAAGCAAACAGCTGGCATTTAATTGGGGTTTGCTTACAGTTTCAGAGATTTAGTCCATTATCCTCATGGCAGAAAACATGGCAGCACACAAGCAAACATGGTACTGGAGAAATAACTAAGAATCCTACATCTGGATCCACAGGCAACAGGAAGAGAAAGAGGCACTGGGGCTGACTTGAGTTTTTTAAAACCTCAGACCCCATCCCTAGCGACACTTCCTCCCACAAGGCCACACCTCCTCATCCCTCTCAAGTAGTGCCACTCCCTGGTGACTAAGCATTCAAACAGATGAGCCTATGGGGACCATTCTTCTTGAAACCACTAGGAGAGATAACATGTCCTGAACCTCAGGGTGCAGGCAAGTCAGCAAATGTGATCCCAGAAGGAACAGAGTGGAGGAGGTCTTTCACAAGGCACGTGGCCCAGCGCAGTGGAGGAAATCCTCAGAGCAAGGGGACTGGCAGAAGGTTAGAGAAAGACACCTTTACTGGGCTAATTCAGTAGCTGGGGCTGGTAGATGTGCAGAGAACAGGCGAGCAGGGGGCAGCAAAGAGAACAGGAGACTCATCTCAGCAAGAAACACGGGCCCTGTGCTGGGCAGTTACAGCAAGAGCGGAAAGGATGAGTTAATTAGGAACTGGAGCCTGGAGTCTGGCGATTAATAGCCCGAGAGTAACGGGAGGATTTAGGGGCGGCAGGTGGTTAGGAGAGGGAAGGAGGAAGGAAGCCAAGGAAACCAAGATTCCCTGAAACTTACCGAGTCCTTCTGTTTTTTGTTTTTTTTTTCTCTAGAACCTCCTTCCTTACCCCAGTTTTATAAACCGGGAAAGAAAGGAAAATCAATCAGGAAGTAGTTGTAGGATAAAGATCTATTGAATGCTTTATCTGCTCACCCTGTCTGTTAAGATACAGCGTGAGATTGGACCGCAAGGAGTACCAGGACAGGTGGGAGACAGACGCACCAGAGCATGGCAGGTGTGAGACAGACGCATTGGAGCTTAAGTGAGAAGTTTTACTGAGAAGAGGAACGGAAAAGGGGGAACTGGGAGGGGAGACCTGCCTCTCGGGGACAGGAGCGGAAGAAGGGAGAGAGAGGGAGAGACGGGAGAGATGGAGTGGGAAGAGAACAGAAACAGCGGAAAGACAGGGAGGGAGTGGGCAGAGCTTGTCTCTTAGAGAGACCTTTTGCCCCTGCTTATGTACAGAGACAGGGTACTTACTGCCTGCCACTCCCACAGGAGCGACACAGGGTGATGGACTCTGATAGGTCCCCAGGGGGCAGGCCCAGATATGCCTGAATGCTAACGCTGTCCACCAAGGCTCTCACTCTGTAGCCCAGGCTAACCTGGAAGTCATTATTCTCCTATCTCAGTCTCCGTATCACAGGAGTCTGTGAATTTGCCGTGCTAGACCCAGCGCTCCATCCCCAAACGGCTCCCCGAGGCTCTGCTGCCCTTGGGGACACAGGGAGTTCTAAGATCAGCAGGCTCACCTCACCTAGCTTAAGGAAGACAGACGATCCTTGAAAATCCCATATGAAAGTCCCTGAGAAATAAGACTACTTTTTCAGCGCGAGTAGATCGAGGACGCCATTTAGGACCTGGCCTCTTTAGGCCTTCTTAATCCCATCCTCGGCCTGCTGGATTTTCACCTTTAAGCTTGTTAATACAAGCCCGTTTCCTCTGGGGTTTTTAATGTTAACTAGAAAACAAAAACCTTCTCATTGGCTGGAACTTGTGCTTTGATCAGTTCAGAAGGAGTCACCCGTGGGAAGACAGGGTCAGTCTTGGTTACTCCCTGAGGCCAGAGTCAGGTGCTCTCAGGCCTGTGTCGCCACTGAATGAAACCAGGTTCCATAGTCTAGAAAAGAAGAAATAATTTGACATATAGCACAATTGTCTGTTCTATGGAACATCACAGGAGGTGGGGACGTGTTGAAAGAAACAAAGGAAAAACTAGAAAGAGAGAAAGCCATCAGGCAGTGGTGGCACACGCCTTTAGTCCCAGCACTTGGGAGGCAGAGGCAGGCAGATCTCTGAGTTCAAGGCCAGCAAGGCCAGCCTGGTCTACAGGGTGCATTCCAGAACAGCCAGGGCTATACAGAGAAACAAACAAACAAACAAAAATCAGCCCAACAAACAACAAAAAAGGAAGGAAGGAAGGAAGGAAGGAAGGAAAAGAGAAAGTCAAAGAGGTCTCCTAAATAATTCTTGGTGGCATTTAACAATCAGAAAGATTTTTTTTAAAGCCTTTTCCATGCAACACACTTAGCAGGCTATGGCTGGTGTACATGTTTTATGGCACCTGGAGACCTAGCATAGTGGAAAGCGTTAGAGACAGTTCCTTTATTACTGAACTATAAAATAAGGGTGTTTCTTAACTCAGCTTGGTCTAAGCTGTGTCCTGCATGCGCCTCTTAATAATCTAGTATGTTCCTTATGGGCCACTGTACATCCTACCGTGGGAAGGGCTAGCCCTCCGCTGCTGGTCCCAGATGGCAGTACGCCTGCACGAGACTCAGTGTCATCTGTATCTTTTTAATTAGCAGTAAAGGCCAGTGTTGGGTAAGCTCTCTGGGAGTTGTGAGTCTGAACAATTGATCCCTTTGTTATCCCAAGTAAATAAACAACAATGTGATCATGTCCACTAGACGTGTAAAGAAGTAGAAGCCTGGAAGATTGAAACCCTTACCCGGGGTCATCTAGACAGAGCAGAGCAGCATAGCCCCAGGGCTTGGAGGCTTTCTGCTATGGTGGTGGCTGATGGCACTATGGTGCCATTTCCTGAGCCAGGAATGGAGTCAAGTGACCATGTCGGTAAACACCATGGCTGACACATGTTACAGGGGTTTGTTGTATTCTGCTGTAAGTAACTGTTGAGACCACGGGCAATAGCCAGATGGTGTGACTTTCTCTACGCTTCCCAACTAGAATCAGGGTAGAACTTCTTACATTTGTTTACATTTATTTACTGTCTGATGTGTATGTGTGGGTACCTGGGCTCCCCCATGGAGGCAAAGGTCAGAGGACACCTCCAGAGTTTCTGCTCTCTCTTTCCAACGTATGGGTTCTGGGGGATCAAATTCAGGTCATCAGGCTTGGGGACAAATTACCTTTACCTACTGAGTCATCTTGATGGCGTGTGCTAGCTGGGTTTTGTTAACCTGACACAAATCTAGACATATCTTGGAGGAGGTGTCTCAGTTGAGAAACTGCCTGTATCAGATGCCTGTAGGCAAGTCTATATGGCTTTTGTTGTTGTTGTTGTTTATTAAGAATTGGTGTAGGAGGATACTGTGGGTAATGTCACTCCTGGTTAGCTGGCCCTGGATGGTGTAAGAAAGTAGGCGGAGAAAGCCATGAGTGAGCACACCAATAAAACAGCGTGCAATAAAAGCATGCAATAAAAGCCTACATGGCTTCTGCTTCAGTTCCTGCCTCCGGGTTACTGCCCTGGCTTGCTTCAGTGACTGAGTGTGACCTGAGAGTTGTAAGGTGAAATAAACCCTTTCTTCTCCAAGTTGGTTTGATCATGGGGTTTATCACAGCAATAGAAACCCCTAAGGAAGACAGGGCCCTTGGCTCTGAAGTTGTTTTTTTTTTTTTGAGGTAGCAGCAATTGACTTTTAAGAAAGTTTGAGGCAAAGAGATGTGGTAAGCTTGGTTTGATGTGTGGGACATTGATAGGATATTTCTAGTAGAAGTGGGGAAATCCAAAACAAGACCTATGCAAAGAACGGCCAGGGCTGGAAAGAGAGCTGTGAAGTCGCCTGCATTAGCTGAACTGTAGGTATGGCTGATATATGAAGATGCTGTGAAAAATGATGGGACTTGGGCTACAAAACCCAGGCAAAGGAGGTTCCGGAGCGTGCGTGGTCAACATCGTGCCCCAGAAGTTCAAGTCCCGCAGAAGACGAAGACCCAGTGGGCCTGACAGTTAGTCACCAGCCAGCAGCATTAGAGCTACTTGAGGAAGTGGGGACAGAACCAGACAATACTGCTTGTGGAGCGTGAGGAAATGAGGGTGCTTTGGCAAGAAGAGGCAACAGAGGCTGAGGCGGTGTGGAGGAAACTTCACAATGGGGACTAGCCATAAGTTTACAAATGTCTGGAGAAGGAGCCATGGCATGGGAACAGTAACGTCACCGGAGGGAGAACACACAGTAGTTGGGGATAACAGGATGAATCCAACCAAGTGCAAAGATAGGAAAACTCGTCTTGAAAAGAAGGGGGATTTCTGCAGCTGGCAGAAAGAGTTAAGCAACTGCTGACACTAGGATTATCTGCTTTCCGAGGGCTGGAGAATAAGTAGGGAAGGGCAGAGATAAATGAAACATGTTCACATAAATCAGCATCTATATTTATTTCCCTGTAACCCAAGAGGCAGCAGATGCTCAAGAAGCGGACTCTGAAACCCAGCCTGCTGCTTTGTATTTCATTTCTGGCCAGGACATGTTTTTCGTGGAAGGTCATATTTAAATCCCCATAGCACGATCACAGCAACTGTGCTCAGAACACGTGGGGCAGAGAAGTGTCCAATGCCCTGCAGCCCTCAGGTTATTTTTATTATCATGAAAATCTTGACATGACAAAAGTTGGACTAATGTTTAGCTATCTGCCTTATATTTGATCCCATCAAAAATAGTCCGGTACATCTAACAAGAATAGTGCAACCAAACGATAAAAGTAGATTAAAGGCGGAAAGGGAGCAAAGACAAGAAAAGAATCTGAACAGCAGCAAATGCAGAAATGGGAATTTGGGGGTGGAGATGAGGCACCGTGAATTAAACAAAGGCAAAGTCAAATTTTTTATGATTTATTTATCTTTTTATTTTATGTGCATTGGTGTGAAGGTGTCAGATCCCCTGGATCTGGATTTTCAGATAGTTGTGAGCTGCCATGTGGGTGCTGGGAATTGAACCCGGGTCCTCTGGAAGAGCAGTCAGTGCTCTTAACCTCTGAGCCATTTCTCCAGCCCGCAAAGTCAAATTATTAAGTCCATGCAAAGTAGACCTTGGGAAATTTGTAGCACAGACATCACCAGTGAGAACCTGAGCCTGTAATGCTAACTAAGGAAGTTATTGCAGAAGGGTCAAGGGTTCAAAGCTATCCTAGGATACATAGCAAGAATGTTTAAAACAAAGACAAAAGGAAAAGAAATCAGCAATTAGTATTTAAACTAATTTTTGAGCAATTGCTAGCGTTTTGTAATAAGGGAAACGGGGAATGGAAAGATGAAGTAAGTTGGCCATGTACCACGTAGCAAACTGTGGCCCAGCTGCAACTCAAACCCAGGTGATTGGTTTCCAAACCCTTTTTCTCATTAGTCCCTACTCTACACCAGCAGCTCTGAAACTGGTCTCAAGTATCTTATTCTTTGGTCTTGGGATCTTAGAAAATATAATGGCTTCCATGATGAAAAGTCCTCAACAAACTAGGAATAAAAAGGTGAACCCCTCAACACGGTAAAGAGCAGTTGCGAACAACTGGCAATGTTGTGTGATGTTTTACTCTTTGGGCTTTTTTGGCTTTTGGCTTTTTGAGGGACCCACCATCCAGCTCCCAAATAAATCACACATGGAGGCGTATTCTCAGTTAAATGTCCGGCCTTAGCTGGACTTGTTTCTTGCCAGCTTTTCTTAACTTAAATTATCCCATCTATCTTTGGCCTCAGGACTTTTATCTTTCTCTATTCCTGTATACCTTTTCTTTCCTTCTTACTCCATGTCTGGCTGTGTAGTTGGGTGGCTGAGTGACTGGCCCCTGAAGTTCTCCTCCTTCCTGTTCCCAGATCTCCCCCCCCCCAGATTTCTCTTCATATTTATCCTCTCTGCCTGCCAACCCCACCTATTTCTCTCTCCTGCCTCACTAGACCATTAGGTGTTTGGACAAGAGCAGGAACACAGCTTCACAGAGTTAAACAAATGCAGCATAAACAAAAGCAACCCACCTGAAAATAGTATTCCCCAACCCCATAGTTAGCACAGTACTCACTGTGAAAATAAAGACGCTGCCCTGAAGGTGGAAGCATTAGACAGAGATGGGAGGGTGGTCTGCCTATGGCATCTGTGATACCATTCATTGATCACATGGCATGATTCCGCTGATCTGGCTGGATGGACAGAGTGTTCTTTCTCCCTCACTATCCCATGCCTGTTCCTCCTGAAGCATGGCTTTCCCTCAAGGGAAGAGCTTTGCTGTGGGCAAGGATATGCAGATACCGCACTCCCCTTCCAGAACCTCCAAAGCAGCTCTCAGGATCAGGAACAGGATCTGCTGATTCTCATCTCCCCTAGGCAAAATCCCAGACAGAGCAATTGGGGCAAAAGAAACAGAAAACAAATGAAAAAGCATCTAAAATGGAAAGGAGGAAATAAAACAGTTCTTAGTCACCGATTATCTGGTCCTGTGTATAGAAAGAAACTATCAAAGAATACATGCACAAAAGCCATTGCTGAATTTGGCAGTGTGGCAGATATAAGATCAACGCCCAAAAATTTGTTGTATTTGTATATGAGTAATGGACTATTCAAATAAACTTTTTTAAAAATTTCACTGGTAACAGCAACAAAAAGGATACTTGGGAATAAGATTGGTGAAGGAAGTACAAGTTTTGTTGCGCATGTGTGTATGCATGTATACATTCATGTGTGTGCAAATGCATGTGAACATTTGCAAACTTGCATGTGAAGGACAGAGGACAAGCATGGGCCCTCAGGTGCCATCTATGGTTTTAAAGAAACCCAAATATAAGCCATGTCTATCTTAGTCAGTGTTCCATTGCCATGAAGAGACACCATGACCATAGCAACTCTTACAAAGGAAAGCATTTAACTGGGGCTGGCTTACATTTTTAGAGGTTTAGTCCATTATCATCATGGCAGAAAAAATTCCCCATGTGGGTAGACATGATGCTTGGAGAGGTAGCTGAGAGGTCTACACCCAGATCAGCAGGTACTAGGAAGAGAGAGAGAGAGAGAGAGAGGGAGGGAGGGAGGGACCTGAAAATGAAGGACCTGGTGTGTGCATTTGAAACCTTAAAGCCCACCCCCAGTAACACACTTCCTCCAACAAGGCCACAACTAATAGTGACACTCCCTGGAGACTAAGTATTTAAATCTATGGGCCCATAGAAGCCAATCCTGTTCAAACAACCACACTGTCTCTCATTGACCTGGAACTTGCCCAGTAGATAGGTTGGTTGGCCACCAACTCCCAAGAACCTGCCTGTCCCTACCTCCCACTGCTAGGATTGTATTCATGCACCCTGTGTTCAGCTTTTTACACAGATACTGGCGACTCAATTTAGACCGTCATGCTTGCAAGGCAAACACTTTACTGACTGAACTATTGTCCCAACCCAAGTTATAAGGCTAATACACTGAAGAATATAAAAAATATTAAACTTAAATTGGGTGGTGGTGGCTCACACCTTTAATCCCAGCGCTTGGGAGGCAGATGGATCTCTGTGAGTTCAAGTTCAGTCTGCTCTACAGAGCAGGTTCCAGGACAGTCAGGGCTACACAGATAAACCCTTCCTCAAAAAACAAAAACACTGCTAAAAGAAAATATCTAAATTAAGTGGAAAGGCATTCTAAGTTCCTGAATTGGAAGACTTAATGTTAATAAGATGGCAGTTCTTCCCAATACTGTCTGCAGACTGTGTACAATCCTCATGCAAACAATGGCCTTTCTGAAGAAAATGAAAAAGTAAAAATTGAAAAAGAATTGCAAGGGGTCCTGATAGCCAAAACAATTTTGAGAAATAGAACTAATATTGGATGGTTTACATTTCCTAATTTCAAATCCACAAAAGCATACAAATTAAACCAGTGTGGTATTGGCAAAATGATAACCGTACAGGTCAATATACTAGAATTGAAAGTCTAGGGGTAAGCCCAAACGTCTGTGGTCAATTGATTTTCTAAAAGAGTACCAAGCTGATTTAATGGGAAAAAAATGGTGCTTCAAAAAATGGTGTTCAGACAACTGGATATTTACGTGTAAAAGAACGAAGGTGGGGCCAGGCAGTGGTGCACGCCTTTAATCCTAGAACTTGGGAGATAGAGGCAGGCGGATCTCTGTGAGTTCGAGACCAGCCTGGTCTATAGAGTGAGTTTCAGGACAGCCAGGGCTACACAGAGAACCCTGTCTTGAAAAACCAAAAAAATAAAGAGAATGAAGGTGGACCTTTGCCCCATATCATATGCAAAAATCAACCCAAAATGGATGCATGACACAAGGCTAAGAATTAAAACTATTTTACTATTAGAATAAATTGTGAGGGTAAATCTGCACGATTTGGGATTTAGCAAGCAATTCTTAGAAAGGATACTAAAATCTCAACTGAAAATAGAAGAATTAGGGGCTGAGAGATGGCTCAGAGGTTGTGGCAGTTTGAACAGGAATGACCCCCCCTAGACTCACTGTTTGAATGCTTTGGCACACAGGGAGTGGCACTTTTAGGAGCTGTAGCCTTCTTGGAGTAGGTGTGGCTTTTTGTGTCACTGTGGGAGTGGGCATTGAAGTCTCCTATGCTCATACTATTGCCAGTGTCACAGACTCCTTCTACGGCCTGCAGATCTAGATGTAGGACTCTCAGCTCCTTCTCCAGCACCGTGTCTGCCTGCATATCACCATGTCCCACCATGATGATAATGGTCTAAACATCTGAATCCGTAAGCCAGCCCCAGTTCAATGCTTTTAAGAGTTGTGTGGTCATGGAGTCTCTTCACAGCAATAGAAACCCTAACAAAGACAGTGGCTAAGAGAACTTACTGTTTTGGCAGAGGACCTAGGTTGGTTCCCAGCACCCACAAGATGACTCACAACTGTCTCTAACTCCAGCTCCAGAGTGATCACACACCCTCTTCCAGCCTCTGAGGACACCAGGCATGCACATGGCACACATACGTGCAGACAAACACACATACGCATAAAATTTAAAAAAATAATAAATCTTTAAAAAAACGAAAGTAGGAAAACTAGAACAGTGGATCTAATCAAAATCTAAAAGATTTAAGGTTCAAATGACACTACAAAAAATAAGAAGACAGCAAATAGAATGAAAATCATGTTTGCAAACCACATATTCAATAAAGCGCCAGTATTCAGAGCACAGAAAGAACACTTACAGTTCAAAAACAAAAGACACCATAATTTTATTTATTTATTTATTTATTTTGGTTTTTCAAGACAGGTTTCCCTGTAGTTTTAGAGCCTGTCCTGGAGCTAGCTCTTGTAGACCAGGCTGGCCTCG
>LOJH01022129.1:0-20013 GCA_001685095.1 Ellobius talpinus
TGAGTGAGGTAACCCAGACCCAGAAAGACAAATATCATATGTACTCACTCATAACTGGCTTTTAGACATAAAGCAAAGAAAACCAGCTTACAAATCACAATTCCAGAGAACCTAGACAACAATGAGTACTCTAAGAGACATACATGTATCTATTCTACATGGGAAGTAGAAAAAGACAAGATCTCCTGAGTAAATTGGGAGCATGGGGACCTTGGGAGAGGGTTAGAGGAGAGGGGAGAACCAGGGAGGGGAGCAGAGAAAAATGTAGAGCTCAATTAAAAAAAAAAGAACATGCCATTCCTTCCTTCCTTTGATGACCAAATCAAATGCTATGTCCTTTATGCAGTTTTCCTGACCCATCCCAGGGGAAATGTCCCCTCATAACCTTTTAACTGGATCTTTCCCAGGGAGCATTTCAGAGGTTGCAGTCATCCTTGAGGAGGAAGCTGGAACAGAGTTTCTGCATGTACTGATTTTAGCTAAAGATATTGGTATTTGACAAGAGGAAGGCTTTGCCATTTCCCTAAGCCTGACTGGGGGTGGGGGTTGCTATTCCAATGGATCTGAGGCATTGGAGTTGTTGACATGGACGTGTTCAGTTCAACAACACACATTCACTCAGGACTTCATCTAGTCCCAGAAGGATGTCCTGAGCTAGACTTACCATCACTACCAAACTGTGAAGATGTACACGCCAGTGTACATACTTGAAGAAGCTCTAAAGGGAACAGAGAAAGTAAGCACCAGGTGGCCTCCATCACATTGATTCCTGTTGGTGACCCTGAGATAACAACCTGAGCCAATCTAGACAGCTTTCTGCCTACTCTCAACCCAGAATTGTCAGTTCACATCTTCCCAGAAAATCTAAGTGACATCCTTCTCAAACAACTTACTCAGTCCCTCGTGTGCTTGTCCTGCCAGATGCTGTCTGCTTGCTTTCACTCTTTCCCTCCTCCCCAAGGATTCTAGACATACTCAGAAGTCCCTTGATTCAGGCTCATTATCCAGCAAGGCCGGACCTAGGCTCCACCACCCTGCTGAGCTATTTTCTCAGCGCTCCCCAGAGTCCCTCTGTCCTTCAGCTACCCTGCTATCTGATTTCTGTCCATTGTGCTCGCTTGTTGAAATGACTTCTCTGTAGGCTTCAAGCGATTGTGCTTTTTTGTATGCATTGTAGCACCTAGCAGGATGAGAAGGGATGGAGATTGGCTTTGCAAGTCATGGAAGCTTCTTTAATCCTTTTATTATTATTCAATTGTCAAAAGGAGTGGGAAGTGGGAATCAAATCCACAGTCACTCTGTTCTTCGCCTTTGCATTTCAAGCCACTCAGTGGATTCCTGAGCTTTCCCCAGGTCCCCGTGCCCTTTGAGATCTAAATGGCATTAGCCTTCCTTCACCTCTGTGCCAGGCCAGTGCCAAGAAGAGTCCTACCCATGATATTTACGAATTTCATAGGGTGTGGAAATAATAGGGAAAATGAATCTTGTGCTCCTCTTTGCCCCCCAGTTCCTGTGGTTTGTGACATGGTCTCTGCTACTGCCACAATGACCAAGGTTTGAAACCTTGGTCCTTCCTCAGTTCTCCCCCAAGTACATGATGAGAGAGCAAGAACTTCATGAAGATCTTCGGTAGAGAGCCCAGACTTCCTCCATCTGTCTGCGACTTCTGACTCACTTTCTTCACTGCTCCTTGCCACTTCCCTTCAAGACTCCCAAAGTTGGTCCAAATTCTTCCCTTGCCTCCTGAGGTCTTGGCACCTATTACAGGTTTGAAAATCAGGGACAAGCACCCTTTCCCTACCCTTAGAAGCTAACTTCAAGGTTTTTGCCAGCATACTCTACTTCTGTGGCTGCTGGTGCTAACTGGTAAAAAATATTTTCTTCATCTCATTCCGTGAACAAACCCCTTCTCCTTTCTGTGCCTTAGTTTTACAATCTGTAAAGTGAACCAGAATCTCTAGGTTGGCCCTGCTTAATAAAAACACAATACAAGTCACACGTGTAACTCCAAATATTCTAGTAGTCTCATGGAAAAAAAATATTAAAGAGGTGAATTTAGTCCTTTCAACCTCCAGTGTAGTAACAGTAAAGTTACGGGAGAATTTTTGCACAGTGTTATTGCTATACAGATGGCATATAATGAAGTACACATATTGAACTGCACAGTTTGATATATGTTAGCATCTGTGGAAACATCATCACAGTTAGATAGTGAGTGTATTCCTCCATTTCAAAGAGCTCCTCCTGCCCCTTTGCAACTTTTTTAAAGTCTATTTTTCGTGTGTGTGTGCATGCACATCGTGTACATGAGGGCATGCATATGCATACAGGCGCCTGTGGAATTCACAACAAGGAGTTGAATAGAAGGAACTGGAGTTACAGGTAGTCACGAGCTATCTGACATAACAGGAATCCCGAGAGCTAAATTTGGCTTCTCTGGGAGAGAAGCAATTATCCTTAACCACTGAGCCATCTCTGCACCCTCCCTTTTTGTTTTTATATATTTGGTAGTCTGTGTTATTTAATTGACTATATACAAAAATTTTAAATGCCATCATTTTAACATATAATCAGTACAAAGAGTATTAATGAGGCCAGGAGGTGGTGGCAAACTCCTTTAATCCCAGCACTCGGGAGGCAGAGGCAGGTGGATCTCTGAGTTCAAGGCTAGCCTGGTCTACAAAGTGAGTTCTAGGACAGCTAGGACTGTTACACAGAGAAACCTTGTCTCAGAAAAAAAAGATTATTAATGAAATATTTCATTGTTTTCCTCAGGCAAACTCTTCTACTTCTGGTATATATTTTACTCTTAGAGAACATCCTATATTGCAACAGCCACATTTTAAATGCTCTGTAGCCAGATGTGACTGATGGTAATGGTTCTACACAGCAGAAATTTAATTGATTTCTAAGCACTTTTTCCTCAGCTATCATTTGAAATTCCATGCGTTGGAACATTAATTCCCAGTGCAGCAGTGTTGTGGAGTAAGGCTGACGGGCACGTGCAGCCTCCATGAATGGATTAAAGGAGTGTGTTCGTTCTTAGTGGAGTGGCTTTATTCCTATGTGGTTATTTTGCACATTGTCACTTGCCCTCATGGGAAGTCGTCTGCACAGCACTGAGGCATTCAGATCCTTGCCAGATGCTGTCAGCGAGGCTTGGAACATTCCAGCCTCTAGAACAATTTTTATAAATGACCAAGGCTGTGGTATTCTGCTACAGTAACAAAATATACTATGGTACCAGGTCTCATGCTGAAGGGCTCTAAGGTTTCTGGATCTCCAGCAGTGCTTCCTTAGCTTTGGTCCTCAGCCACTCTGTTCCCTGAACCACTTCAGCTGACCCACTGAGTCAACAGCAGCTCGTAGGTGTACACCTACAAGATGCTGAGCAGGCTGCCCCCTAGTGCTCTAAGGAGGTCCAGCAAAGCATAGCTGTTGCACCTGTTACCTGGCATCTACATTGAGGTCATTACTACCCCAACTGAGTTCAGGTGTCTGTGGGAGGACCTTCTACTACAGGGTCATGCTTATGTGTTGCTTAAAGGTCCATGTGTTAAAGACTTGGTCCCCAATATAACATTGTCGTGACACAGTGAAACCTTTCAAAGGTAGGGATTAGAAGGAAGTTGGGTCACTGGGGGCTATATTAAACAGACTCTGTGTCACTGTGACAAAATACCTGAGCAGGTAACTTCCAGGAGAAACGATGGTTTCTTGACTCCACCGACTTGGGCAGACCATCATGGTGGAAGGAGCATATGGCTGGGGAGCTTCTTCATTTCATGGCAGCCAGGAAGCAGAGAGAATGCAACTGCCCTCTGCTGACTCTGTCCTCTCTCCCCTTCCATCCCGCTCAGGCCTCCAGCCTGTGGTGCTGCCAACATTCAGAAGACGACTTCTCCCTGGGCTGGTTTTTATTGTCAGGTTGACACAACTTAGAGTCACAAAAGAGGAAGCCACAACTGACAGCTTACACCGATGAGATTGGCATGTGGCTATGCGGCTGTTGGCCTAGCTTGCTAAGTGCTGCAGGAGGGTCCAGCCTACTGTGGCAGTGCCATCCCTAAGTAGCTGGTGCCAGGTTGTATAAGAAAGCCAACTATGCCCAGCCAGTAAGCAAGCCAGTAGACAGAATTCGTCCATGGTATCTGTTTCAGTTTCTGCTTGAGTTCCTGCCCAGACTTCCTTCAGTGATGGACTGTGACCTGGAAATGTAAGGCAAGTAGACCCATCCTGCCCTTATGTTGCTTTTGGTCAGATTGCTTTATCATAGTAACAGAAGGAAACAAGAGCACCTCCTTGTTAATCCTCCCTAAAAATAACTTAATGGACACACCCAAAGGTGTGTTCTGCTAATTACTTAGGTGCCTCTCAATCCAATCAAGTTCACAGTCAAGCCTAACCAGCACAGGGATGCTACTCTTGAAGGAGATTGTGGGACCCCAGTGTCATTGTCTTTCTTTCTTTCACTTTCCAGAGATGAAGTGAGCAATTCTCTGCCACATGCTCCTACAATGGTGTGCTTACCTTCCTACAGGCCCAAAATAATGGGGCCAATTCATTATGGACTGAAAGCACTAAAACGGAACAGACGTTTTCTTCTTACATGTTGATTATCTCAGGCATTTTTTTCTAATATGGAAAGTTGGTGGCCTCTGATGGGAACCCCTTTCAAATAGCAGAGTCAAGACAATTGTAAAGCATGTCATGATAAAGCTTCAAAATGTGCAAAGAAATGATTTTGCATTACATATAAGGTTGCATCTTGATGAACTTCATTGCAGGGGTGCAGTTGGAATTATTCCAAGAATGAGGTTACTTTCCTCCAATAAGCCTTCTTCAGTAGGACAGAAGGGTATAGTTGCTATGCTGACCCTAGCTTATCCTCTCTATGCCCTGAAGCTAAGGATGGCCGAGAGGTGCAATTCCAGTGATTGCAAATGGTGGGCGTGGATTATCATACCCCAAAGTGGTCAAAGGAGCATGTGTACTGTGTGTTACAATGCAAAAGAGATTTCAGAGTCCTGGAATGGAGTACCAAGGTGGGAAATAAAAAAAAGAGGGTCTTTAAAGAGAAAGGCTTCAACCCGCCTGTGGTTAAACATTGTTCACCAAAGCACCCATAAAAGATATGGAGGTTGAGCAAAAAATAGTGTGGCTTGGAGGTAGGCACACCTCACAGTGAGAGAGCAAGAAGGCAAACACACCTTCCAGACCCAAATGCCCTCCTCTACTCTTCTGGCAAAGATGGAGAAGAGCTACAAAGGTGAACACTTTGAATACACCCCCTACTACTTTCCTTTAGACCCAGAAGGCATTCTACTATGGGGTAAGTCATTTGGCTCCTTTCCTCTGAGACTGGGTGGGGTGATAAGAGTGGACGTGGCTCACTGGGGTCTACAACTCCAGAGCTCTAGAACGCCCTTTGGGGGCCGGATGCAAGTTGCAGCTTTTGCTTTTGCAGCTGCAGTGGAAATGAAGAAAGCAGGAGGGCATCCTGAAGCGGGAAATGCCGATCGGTGTCATCCCACCTGCTTCCGCCTTCCTCCTTCAAGGATTCCTCAGCCTCTCTGTATCCCTGCCAGCCCCATTCCCCTCCCCTGCGTTCTGGCCGGCAGCTGTGCATTCCCCCTTTAGGGCCCACGTCACAGATCCTCTGAGAGGCTGTCAGCTCCCCATTGTTCTTGGGGCTTCTCCTTTGGCTCAGGAGGGGAAATGCCAGAGGCTTGGCCCCCACCTCCTCAGAGATGCTTGGCCTACTAGTCACCAGCACTCCTGGCTCCTCCTGGGACATCGGGAGGATATCACCAGATCCTAGTGCCAGCCATACTAAGCACACCCGCTGGATGCAAAGCTGGAAACTAACTAGGCCTCTGTGCTTTGGGCTTACCCTTACCCAGCCGAACATATCTTACCTCTCCCTCCAGAGCATGAACACACAGATCCGCAGTCCCACCCTACCTTCCATTCCCAAGCCTGCCTACATCCGCACAGGTCTTCTTCACACACTCTCTTATGCGCACTTTTGTCCGACCTATTGTTCTGGAAAACCTTCAGGAATGGTAGGGCCAGACACTACCTTTGCTGTAGGCTCGGAACTGAGCCACGTCCAGGAAAACTTCATGACAAAAAAAAAGCAAAATGTCCTGAATGAAGGCTGTCCCTAACCTCCACCTGCTCCAGAGTCCCTTCAGGAAACACAACAGACAAGCTTAGAGCCGTGGTTCTCAACCTGTGGGTCACCACCCCTTGAAGGTCAAGTGACCCTTTTACAGTGGTCACAAATCAGATATCCTGCATATCAGATGTTTACATGAGGGTTCATAACATAAAATTTATGAATTTTATATTCATAAATTACAGTTATGAAATAGCAACAAAGATCATTTTATGGGTGGGGGTCACCACGACATGAGGAACTGTGTTAAAGGGTCGCAGCATTAGGAAGACTGAGAACCCCTGCGTTAGCATTTACAGTTTCATATGAGGAAAGCAGTAAACAAAGAAGTGAAACACATATGATGTGGTGGTTGGTGTGTGGAGGAAAAACAGAGGAAGAAAAAGGACTAGTTAGAGGAGCCCAGTGGCTAATATTGTTTCCATGTGAAGCCACTTGAGCTAGGCCTCCACAGTCCACATTACTCCCAGCACTACTGTATCCCATACTCCTACTAGCATGGCTCATCGAGCTGTTTTCAACATGCAACCATGTTTCTTGTCCAAAGTCCCCCATAGTCCTCCAAAAAACAACATGGTCAGGTTCTTTACAACAACAGCCTACTGCCTGGAATGAACTTCCACCTTAGGTACTTTTCTATTGCTGTGATGAAACACCAGGGTCAAACCAATTTACAAAAGAAAATGCTTCATTTGACACAGCTTCAGAGGGTCAGAGTCCATTGTGGTAGAGCAAAGGCATGGCAACAGGAACAATCGAATGCTCCCATCTTTATCCACAGTTAGTATGGTGAGGCGTAGGCAAGATTCTCCATGTTAAATCGTCGACTATTTCCCTTATCTGTGCAGAGGCCATGCTACTCTGTATAGTTCAAATTTTACCATATGTGCAGCTGAAATAAGCATGTGTTCTAATGCTTTTACAATGCATTGCATCAATAAACAATAAAATAGATAGGTGGTTTTATGACTATATGAACTTTTTATAAAATGATATCCTGTTGCAGAATATTTATTTACACTGTAAAGAGTTGTCTCTGCTTAACTCACCTTCTGATTGGTTTAAGAAAAAGCGGAATGACCGGTAAGTAGGCAGGAAAGGTTAAGTGAGATTTCGGGGGGGTGGGAGGAAGAGCAGAAGGAATCTAGGTGCACAGGGACTCCAATGAGACACAGAGAGGAAACAGGAGGTGCAAGGTAGAAGAGAGGTAATGCCATATGGTAAAACATAGATTAATAGAAATGGGATAATTCAAGTTATAAGAGCTAGTTGAGATAAGCCTAAGCTAAAGGCCAAGCTTTCATAATTAATAAGTCTCCATGTTATTATTTAGGAGCTAACTGGAAGTACAGAGAAAAACTCACTACAATATCCTGCTCATATCTTTTTGCAACTTGCTCTTTTTACTAAAAAATAGGTTTTTGATATTTAGCATGTTTAAACATCTATTTCAATTTAACTCTATAGCATCCCACTATATAAATGTGCCCCAATTTTTGTATCTACCTTCTTAGTAAGATAATTTCAGCTGCTCAACTTTTTGAATGCTTTGCTTGTATTTCTATAGATTGTGATGCAAAGCTTTGTGGTATTAGTCATACAAATAGTACATGATTGATGCCATACATGATTTGGTACACACCTGTAGTTCTATCACTCAGGAGGCTAAGGTGGGAGGATTGCAAGTTCAAGACCTACCTGGCTATAAGAGAGTTCAAGACCAGCCATGTTAATATAGTGTGACCCTGTCTCAAAATAAAAAGTAAAAGAGATGGGAACTAGAGAGACGGTTCGGTGGTTAAAAGCACTTACTGCTCTTACAGAGGACTCATGTTTAGTTTCTAACAACTATGTCAGGTGGCTTACAAGAACCTATGACTAACTCCAGATGCTCCCAATGCTCTCTTACGGCCTCTGTGGTCACTGTACTCATGTACACACACACAAAATAAAATAAAAACAAATCCTTCAAATGTGGAAGGAGAGCTGGGTATGGCGGTGCATGCCTTTAATCCCAGCACTTGGGAGGCAAAGACAGATGAACCTCCATGAGTTCCAGGCCAGCATGGTGTATATAGCGAGTTCCAGATCAGCCAGGGCTACATAGTGAGACCTTGTCTCAAAAAAGAAAAATGTGGACATAGTACAATGGTAGAGTGTATGCCTGGTATACACAAGACTGGGTTCAATCCCTAGTAGTTTGGAAACAAAAATGGAGTTTATCTCATAATCTCTGAGTCAAGAATCTGGGTGTAGCTTAGCTGGATCCTCTTTCTTAAGTTCTCTTCCAAGCTTGGGTCAAAGTGTCTGTCAGGCTGTAGTCCCTACAGGACTCAATGGGAGACCACTTCCAAGCTCAACCACTTGGATGCTGCAGAGAGTGTTCTGGTGCCTGCTGGTTATTGGAAGGAAAGTCTCAGTGACTTGCTAGTTTTTGGCAGCCCTCCATGCTTTTCCATGTGAAACTCTCCAGAGGGTAGCTTACAACATGGCAACCAAATTCCTCTGAGCAAGGAAGGCATGGTGAGAGAATATAAGACAGATATCACTGTCTTATAGTGTAGTCTTAGAAATGTCTGCCTATCTGTCTTAGCATCATCCATTAGCTAACCTTTCTAGGTTCAGCCCACAGTCAAGGTGGGTTAGATTGGACAAGGATAGGTATACCAGGAGGTGGTTCTCTCTGAGGACCATTAGAACCAAAAGGGTCTTCTACTGAGAACAAAAAGGAAGATAAGAGATGATGAGTGGCATCAAGAGCCAACAGATAAGAATGTAAGGATGAAAAAAATGAAGGCACATGAGCACAATTTATATATAAGAAGTTTGGTTGTACAAGAATTTTGGCAGACAGGCAACCTCTGAGCACATTTGGGGGCCAAGGAAGAAGGGCAAGGAGTTGGTGAAGGGAAATACACTTCAGAGCATGGAGGGGAATGGTGGAAGCCAGACACCTAGGAGGGGTAGAAGGGCATTGAGGAATGTAACTAGCCCTCATAAGCTCATAGGGAATGGCACTATCAGAAAGTGTGGCTTTGTTGGAAGAAGTGTGTCACTGTGGAGGCAGGCTGAGGTCTCATATATGCTCAGCCACACCCTGTTACCTGCGGGGTCAAGATGTAGCTCCTTCTCCAGCATCATGTCTGCCTGCATGCTGCCATATCCCACCATGAAGATAATGGACTAAACCTCTGAAGCTGTAAGCCACCAAATTAAATGTTTTCCTTCATAAGAGTTGCTGTGGTCATGGTGTCTGTTCACAGCAATAGAAACCCTAAGACAGGCATCTTGTCATCTCCTATGGGTATTTATTTATAAGCACAGTGCAGCTTGGAAGCGTTAACACAGATCCTTCTTATGTGAGCCTCATCTTTCCCTAGCGAGATTGATAGGCTATCACCTCAATTTCACAGATGAGGAAGCAGTTACAGAGAAGGGAAATGGCCTCCCCTAAGTCATATACACAATGAAGAAATGAACCAGACTGGAGAATTTATTCAGGTCTTCTGCCTCTCAGTGGTTCGATTGCAGCTTTGGTTCCTGTGCCCCAGCTCAAAAGCAACCTTGGTTGGCTTTCTTGTGTCTGTGAGGCAGAGGAACTGTCCTCACAACACAAAGAACTGAATGGAAGTCCAAGGTTTAGGTCCAGGCAGGAAAATGAGTAGAAATGTCTTCACTCTTGAGAAGTTGTGACTCAAACTGTAAGGCTTTGGTGTATGAGGGTGATGTGTTGAGAAAACCCTTGCAGACTGGCCTGCTGAACTTCAAGTCACAAGAGTTAGTTGGGCTTGGATGAAACCTAATGAGATAGTGTATGGGAAATCAATGCCAATCAACAATGCCCTGAAGAGACAGCAGACAGGTAGGTAGCCCTACTTGAGATCTACCTATTATGTCCCCCTCTCCCAACCGCTCAGTCTCTCTTGCTCTTCAGGAAGGTCAAGGTCAGTGCAAGAGTTTTAGGTTAGACCTGGTAGGCACTAGGCAAGCCTGGGAGGTTGTTTTCATCCAGCCTTGAACTGAAGTAGAAATTTATGGGTGAGATTGGGGTCTCCTTTTGGAATCTTTGCCACATGTCTGCCTAACCTGGCCTTCTACCTTTCCCCAGGAGACAGAGAGGTAGAAGAGCCCTTACAGAAGCCAGGAAGCTCAGTACTCCATGCCTGATCTTAGGACAATCTAGTGGAAGTGCACTTCACTGTAACCACTTGTGCTATCAATGGGCCCAGAGACTAGCTAGACACTCAATGGTCTAGAAAATGGGAGTACAAAAGCAGCAGGAAGTATGTCTCAATATCACAGAGCCGCTGGGGCAGGACAGAAGGGGAAGGCTGCAGTTGGAAGGAAGGACCACTGAGAAACTGTAGTAAAATTTCTTCTGAGCAGAGTTAAGAGTTGCTCCAAAGGACACTCAGGGGAGCCTGAGAATGCTCATAGTAGGTGCGCAACAAATGCATAATAATAAATACAAAACTCTGTTCTGAGTCTCAATCAGGCAGACTAGAATAGACAATCTGGGCTTTCTTTCCACGGGACAATAGAACAGCTCTGACCGCAAAGTGGAGTGGTGACCATGGCTGGGAGGGAAGAATGTCTCAGCCTTGATGGGGATGGAAAGTGTTTTCACTCTCTTTTTGCGGTGCTGGGATGCTAACCCAGAACCTCACATGCACTACGTGAATCTCCTTGGCCACCGCACTACATCTACAACACCTCTAGATCTTCCATTTTTGTTGGGTGCTTGCTTGGGACCAAGCATCAACTCTCACAGAAAGAATTAACCAACGTGTCAGAGCTTTAGAAGTAGAAACTAGCAGGACCTCCATTTTCCAGATGAGGAAATGACCTTTAGCCATCTCCACCCCTTGACTGTAGATGTGCAGCTGCTAAGTAGTAGGGCTGGGCCTGGAATCCAGGCCACCTGGTCTTACCGTTCCCATCCTGGAGAGATGCTTGTAGGAGTGCCTCAGGCTCTACCGGCCAAGGGGTCACTCTCATTCAAGGTCACTCAGAAGTGGCAAAACAGGGCAGGATTGGGGGCTAATGGAGGCCCACACTTCTCCATACAGCATGTGCATACCACGGTGCTTGAAGTGCCTCCCTCCTGGCCTTCTGTCAAAAGGGGGAGACCTATTTAATCATGAGCCCCAGGGTAAACTTTCTCACGAGGCTCTCTGGCCTTTGTAGGAGCAGCAAAGCTTTAAAGGCCCCAAACCAGGGTAGAAATACAAAGGAATCGAGGAAAGGTGTTTCCAGCAAGCTGCCCCCTCATTGCTGTTCATGTGGTGCTCACCAGGCACCTATGTGACTGTGTTGAGGCTGTCAGGTAGAGACAGAAAAGTGACCCCACAGCAGAAAGAGCTCAAGGGAGGAACTCTGACCTAAATAAGTCCACTAAATACAGTGTGATGGTATTAAGAGGTGGGGGATCTTGAACTGGGGAGGTGACTTGGCAGTTAAGAGGGCTTAGTACTCTTCAAGAGGACCCAAGCTTGGATCCCAGCACCCATGCCAGGTGGCTCACAGCTGCCTATAACTCCAGCTCCAGGGGATCTCATGCCTGTCGCTTCTATGGACACCTGCACTCATGTTCATATATGAACACACTTACACATCTTTATGAGGTAAGTCTCAAGGGTAGAGCCCTTGTGGAGACTTAAGAGATGACTTGAAAATGGGGTGGGCATCCAGTTCTACTCTTCTGCCATGTGAGGACACAGTGTTTTTCCCCTCAGGAAGGCTTGGCCACAGGGTGCCATCCTGAAGCAGATAGCAAGCCTCACCAGGCACCAAACCTGCCAGCACTTTCTTCTTGGATTCCTAGCTTCCAGAACTATGAGAAACTAATTTCTGTGGTTGATAAATTATCCAGTGTTCAGTGTTTTGTCAAACAACCCAAAGGGTTCAAGAAAGGAACGTTCAGATAGTGGCTAGAAAAACAGCTTTGCAATTAAGAGCACTGGTTGCTCCTTCCAGAGGCCTGGGTTCTATTCCCAGCACCTACACAGTGGCTCACAGCTGTCTGTTACCCCAGTTCCAGGGATCTGATGCCCTCTTCTGACCTTCATGGGCACCAGGCACACATGTGGTACACAGACGCACATACAGGCAAAACGCCCATACACATAAAAATAAGTGAAAATAAATTTTTAATGAAAAAAATAAAAAACTGTTCGAGTGGAGGGAGGGGTGCATTCTGAGGAAGTTCGGTGCTGACAGAGTCCAGGTGAAGTCCTGGGAAAGCCACTGGCAAGCAGCCTGCATCCTTTGCCAGTTGCTGTAGTACAAAAGAAGGGTCTACATTCACCAAAGTCATGAGTCAGACACATGGCCCCACAAGTCCGTATGTTCAAGAAGTTTGGAGGTGCTTGTGCTACTCCCCGAGACTGAAGGAACTGCAGACCGTTGAAAGCAATTCTATTGGTTATCACTGTGGGTGTGATGTGTACGCAGATGCACGGCACATGTGACAATCAGAGGACAACTTTACAGAGCCCACTTTCATGCCATTCCAGAAACTGAACTCCGGCCAGTAGGCTTGCATAGCAAGGGATTTATTTACCTGATGAGCAATCCTGCTGGCCCTACAGCCACTTTTGTCGTTGCTAGTTTAATTTGGTTGGATTTGAGACAAGATCTTACTCTGTAGACCAGCCTGGCCTTGAATTCTTCATCCCTGTGGCTCACCTTCCCAAGTACTGGGATTTTAGAAGTGTACACCACACCCAATAGGTACAGACCTCTGCCGCAACTGATGTTCATACGCTTTCCTGAGTTTCCATGGTAACTAGGAATAGCCATAGCTGTCCTCATACTAACAAGATTATGGCCTGCAGCTGCGCAACATTTAGAAGAAATAATGCTTCCTGCTTTAGAGAGTAGAGTGGAGCTGCCCTCCAGTCCCCCCTAACTAGGCAGTGTATTGCATGCGGACATTGGTGGGAGAAGCAGGTAGTAAGGGGTCTCTAATGACTGGGATGAATCCACCTGCTTCAGCTCATTGTCACCAGAGAGAGGTCATGGGTCAACACTGTTCATAAAATTCTCTGCTGGAGCTATTGAGTAGCACCCTTTTGAAAAGATAGATGTTCGCCCAAGCTTCATTTTCTCCTGTCTTTCAGTTTCCTTTTCCATTAAACGGAGCCAATCATGCCTGCCTTCATGGCTTCTTATAAAGACAACACGACACGTTGGCTAGCACAGAAAACATGTCTACTGGCTAGCATACAAGTGTGGAGGTCAGGTCTGGAAGGTCCATCCTAAATGCGGACCCTTCTCTTCTCCCAGACACACCTTTATTATAAACTCCAGGAACAAGCAGAAAAACTAGGCTTCAAAGAGTCCAGGTTAGTGGTCATCCAGAAATTCGTAGCATCCCAAGTTAAGACAAGAAACACTACAAATACCGGAACCCTGGGGCTTCGTTCTGGCTATCCAAATGACTGTCTGTGGGGCTTTAAGCCACTCACTCAACCTCTCTGGTTATCAGTCTCGCCGCATACAGAACACAAAATGGACTGACCCAAAGCAGAGACTTTTCTAATTGTGTTCCACAGAATTGTAGGTAGGAGGAACAAAACCCGATGGTTGACACGGAGGGCTTTGGTATTGCTTTAATGAATTTATATGTGCTATGGCTTTGGAAAGAGTTTGAAAAGTCTGGCCCCATGTTCCTGGCTTTGCTCTGCGACTATATGAACTCAAGTGGCCGGAGAGCAGCTGCAGCAAGAAAGACATTCAACCCCAAAGGTACCCGAAGCTCTATTTGCTCCCACACCTATCAAGCCGAGCCCTGTTCCTGTCCCAGGCCGCCTTCCAGATCTAGGCTGTTTCAAGCAGACACTCTGAGAAACAGTATGGTAAGCAGAGGGACACTGAGGAAGGGAAATAAACCTGTACATTCCCTTCCCTCTGGAAAGAAACGGCAGGGGCCAAATCCTAAGCATGCTGGGCTAGGGGGCCCACTTTCCAGGGTGTTCTTTGCTGAGGGTGAAGGGTGGAGGCCTAATCTGCATTCGGGACAAAGCCAACAGAGTGTTTGAGTGTTGTTGTCATAGAAACTCAGAAAGGTGTTATTAGCATCTTTTCAACTCACCGGTCCTGTGTGGTCCAGTCCCGTGCAATCTTAGCAGTAGAGTGCTGTCACCCTGGCAACCCATTAGCCTAGTGTTGTTACCATGGAAACCCCAGCAAGGTCGATGGGCCCAAGAACTTCCCTGAGGAGATATGCTCTGGGGGATCCGCCCTTGGCAGAGCCTGCTCCTCAGGCCTCCCTACTGACAGTGGCCTGCTCCTCAGACACTGGAGGCATTTAGGGTATTTTTTTCCTGGAGTGAGCTCAGCTTCTGTGCAACAGAAAAGAATTTGGCCTTGGAGTGGCAAGTCTCTGCTTTGTTACCATGGAAATGCTTTTAAGGATCTCAAAGCAGGATGCAAAACTAACTCTTCCAGGAAATTGAGACCAGCCAGAAAGGAGGCTGTGCCCTTGCACTTCATACTCTTAGATCCCATTCATTCCCTTGGCGATAGTGAGCACACCTATTAATACACCGAGTGCTGTGGATTCTATGGGTCATAACTAGAGGTAAGGCCTGATTATCCACTGTTGTCTACTGAAAAGACTGTTGAGGCAGAACCATTTTAACTCCTGGCTTCAATTACCACAGAACCTTGGGGCAGGTCACTCACCCTGTCTAGTTCTCAGCCACAGCATCAGGACCATGAGGTAGCAAAGAAGTCTAGGTGCCTTGGGGGATTCTGTGATCAGGACAGAGATCTGACTGAATGCCAGCACTCCACCCCTGTCCCGCCAAGTTCTCTCTATGTGAGGATGCGCAAGGATGACATTTTCTATAACCTACTTCCTACTTGTATCTCCAGGGAACTTAGATCATTGTGAGGTCTGGGTCACTAAAATTTGACCAGACTTGCCAGGGGGAAAAAAAAGTCTACCAGTGTGAAACCAACACAGGCTACTTGGAAAGTAATGAACACGTCATTACTAGATGAAAGCAAGCAGAGACAACACAGCTACTCAGCAAGGATTGTATAGACTGTTGGATCACAGTAATGATTATGCCAAGCACAGGTCCTGGAAGTAGGTTGTAATCTTTAAATCTTGGCACAGCTTACTAGCTGTGTGACTTTAGGCAATTTGCTTAGGCTTATGGGGCCTTGCTTTCCCCATCCACAAAAGGGGGATGAGAGTTTCCGCCTGGTGGAATTGTCCTGGGGACTCAATGAGTATGGTAGTAAAGCACACAAAATGGTACCTAGCACGTTAGTGCTTCATAAATATTGACTTGCTTTGTGGTATGATGGTTCCCCTTAAGTTCCCACCAAGTGCAGGATGCTATAGGACTGTAGGCTGTGCATCCTCCTGCACCATCCAGGATCCTGCCAAGGACGGGGTTCTGTGCTGACCCAGGAGCTTTGAACTCTCCATTCACGTATCTCCAGCAGTGACTTTTCTGTTCAGGTTGCTTTGGGATTCACCGAACCTAAAGATCCCAGCGAGAGGAAGTGGGATCATCTCCACAGTATAGGTAAGGGAAGTAAAGGTGGACAATGAGGAGGGACCCAGTTATCTGTCACACAGAGCTGGCACAACAGCTTCCTTCCTGTGACAACACTTCTCAGACCTCAGGATCACCCTATCGGGAGGACAGCAAACAGAAAGAGCAAGGTGTAGAGTGGATGAGAGAAGAGCCATGCCTGGCAATAGCAGCCTGAGGGAAGCAGCTCCTCCCTGCTTATCTTGGTGCATGACAGGAACTGCCGTCACAGTTAGGGGAGCCGGAGAGGGTAATTCCTAGAAATACTGCAGGTAGGGCTGGTGTGCTTTACCCCTGGGGAAAGGACAAAGTGAGGCCTGTGAGCGAGCATGCATTTGAAGCTGATTTCTAGAAGCCAAGCTGGCCTTTCCAGAGTTCCCATGTCTCTGAGCTCACCTGGAAGCTTTCCCTTTGACTGAAGTCCAGGGATTCATAGGGTCTTATCTGACACTTCCGTCCCAAGGGAGTGGCTCAAATACTCCACTAATGACCTCACCAGGGGACTTTGCTAGCTGAGACGGGGCACAGTGGGCTAGTATTTTTAGTTATTTAGAAGAGGCTTGGGAACAGGAGTGGTACCCTAACTCGCGGTCTCCTAAAGTTCTGGGTTAATATACACATGGTACCCGGAAGTAGGAAGTAGGAGTGACACCTTTGAAAATCTTGGGTAACTATCGAGGCAGAGAAATGTCCACTAATCAGGGTGTCCTCTGGGCAGAAACACCCTATACAGCTTCACCAGCACAGACAGGGGCGAAGAGGAGCCCAGGGTATGGGTCTCAGCAAAGGCTAGACACACTCCTTGAGCGGTTTCCCCAAAACACATGCAACTGTTGCTTGGAGAAGCCAGCAGCTTCCCTCAGGCACTCCCTAATACAGAAGAGACCAGTGGTGACAAGGAGTTCGCTGAATGAAGCATTCACTGAGGGCCAAAAACCTGTCCAGGACAGTCCAGAAAGGACGCCACCAAAGGGGCACAGCTGCTGCTCTTCGGCTCCACAAGATTCACCCCCAGCACCCTTAGATGTCAGTCTCTCTCCGTGTTCCAAACAAGAACTCTGCTCAAACACAGCTGGTACAGTCAAAGGCTGCCGCAGGGGTAATAGATAATTGAGAAGCAAACGTATTAGCCACTGGCAGGTGTGGAGCTCAGTGGGGAAAAAGTCGCTGCAGTTCCAAGACTGCGCCAGCAGGGGGAAGCCTCTCACGCCACACCAGATTTCACCCAAAAACTGAGCAAGCAGGCTGGAGCCGCTGAGACACCTTTTAGGATTGCAGAACTTAGAAACTTTTAAAGTATCCTACCAGCCTGAAAGGTGGCCCAGGTGCACTCGACCACTCCCGCCTGTACGGGGAGGGGCATTGCCCTTCCTAAGTAATTGGTAAAATTGATAAGAGCCTCTGAGCAAATTACCAGACAGGATGCCCTAGCCGTCAGATACCCTGCCTTCCCAGTCTAGGGCACGTCGGAGTCCAGTGGAATCCCTCGCTGGGCAAGTTACAACCTCTCTTCCTTACTTTTAATGTGGCTCTACGAAGAAATCATGTCTATCTCGTCCTACCTCAGTGTTTCAACAGGAGCCCTTGGCTACAAGGACCTCCCTCCTTCTTGCTCCAGACTCATTCCTGAGGTCTCATGTCCCAAGTCTCCTGTAGGAAGCCTCTCTGACACCCATACAGTTCCCAGAGAAACTGCCTAGAAGTCCTGACTTTTCTTCCAGGGCTGCATGGTTAAACATCTATTGCGATTTTAAATAATCTCTTTCTCTCTCTCCCCAACTCATATGGAATGTAGTTCATAATAGGCACTCTGTACATTTAACACACGTTAAGATTTGTTTTGGAGAGGTGGAATCCTGCACTTAAGGTATGCTAAGCACATACTCAACCCTTGAGCTATATTCACAGCCTAAGAATTTCTATAGCTTTCTGTGCCTTATAAAACATTTTCACATGCAAAGTGTGTGTGGGGTGCTCATAAACACCTGCTGAAGGAGATAATACTTCACACATGCGCACACACAGGTACTGGCTCATGGCACTGTACCAGGCTTTTTTTCTTTTGGGCCACCAACCAGCTCCCAAATCAGACATAGAGACTTCTTATTAGTTTTGAATGTTTGGTCTAGCTTAGACTCGCTTCTGGCTAGCTCTTTTAGCTTAACCTGTTTCTCTTTATCTACCTCTTGCCCCAGAGCTTTTTATCTCTCTCTCTCTCTCTCTCCCTCCCTCCCTCCCTTTCTTTCACTGCTTCTCTTAAGTCTGGTTACTTGCATCTGGCTTCTTGTCCCAGGCGTGTCTCTCGGTTCTCCTTTTTGAGCCTTTTTGAGTCCAGCTCTTTATTAGAACAATCAGCTGCCTTAGGCAGGCAAGGTGAAACAAATGCAACATATCTTTACATAATTAAACAAATGCAGCAGAAACTAAAGTAACACCCCCTTACACAGTTAAAGTCTGCAGCATAAACAAATGTAGCGCATCTTTGCCTAGTTAAGATAATATTCTACAACAATGGCACCATACCAAACACTTTAGCTTCAGGAACTTCAGTTACTATAAGCCTGCCAAGGACTATGACTTTCATTTCAGAAAGGATAAAATTGGAGCCCAGGAAGACGATGGATCCAGTCTCCAGGGCTATTGCCTTCCTTTAACGCAAAACTACTGTAGTTCTCTTCGTTCACTCGCGTACGCCATGCAGGACCCTTACACAAGCAGGGGATTTAGCTTTTCAGTGCCTCCGTTTCCTCAGTTTCAGGATGGGTTTGTGATGGGTACGAAGGCAAAGCAGGCGCAGTTCCACGCATAGCACATGAGATGCACTCTAGAGTCCCCTAGTCATGCCCTCCTTTAAGTGTCACTTTCCAGGTCTGAGTCTCGATTTTGTCATCTGTAAAAACGAAGGGGCTTGACTTACAGAATGACCTCCCAGACTTGGCAGCTTTGACCTTGGAATTCTTTATGGCTGAGATAGGGAGACCATTGTTAGATTTTTCTATGCAAATAGATGAGGGGAAACTGGAACCCCAAAAGATGAAGTGACCTGGCTGGAATCGCACGGTCTGAGACTGGGCAAGCTTGGGTAGGATCTAGAACTCTGAGCTTGGGGGTTTCATGCTACTGAGTTCCCTCGACTATGGTCTACCAGTTCTTTAACACTGAAGAAGACAGGAAAGCATTTTGTTTGCACAGTGGGAGAAACACCAGCCTCCCTGAAGTAAAGGGAAGTGGTATAGAGCCACGTTATCCAGCAATGGCCTTCCTCTCAGGCTGAAGTTCGCTGAAGTTCCCATCCCACCCTATGGCCATTTCCTCTCCCAGACCAGAACTGCCACCACGGGACAGCCGAAAGTCCCTGAAGCACCTTCACTGTTTGCTTGGATTCCAGCTATAAGCATAGTTCAGTCACCGAAAATTTAAAGCCATCTATCAGTATACTATCTATTCAAGGTGATCTAGTAGGGGGTGGGGTGGGGTGGGGGAGACTGAGTCCTAAAGCAGCCAAGGAAAGGCTTGGCCAAGCTGCCTGGAAAACCAATACAGAAACAGATTCAGGACTGGAACCTAGGATTACAGCCCCCCCCATCCTTAGAGAAAGGATCCCTAAATACTAAGTCTCCTGGAACAGGTTTCTAGCTCCACAATTGCATCTCAGGGACCCCAGGAGAGGTGCTAGTATTGAGGATTGGCATCTTCAGAGAGGCCTTCCGGGCTGCTGCAGCCCAAGCTAAAGCTGGCACAAGGGAGAATCTCTGTGAGCCAACTCTGTCCCTGGAGAAGGCTTTGTGTGCTGTCTTTGAGGGCTGGTTTCCAGTGACCGAGGCACACTCAGCATGGCATGCAGATGTTTTGGGAGCAGGACAGTGACCCCATTCTGAGGTAAGCACTGGGTTTAAAGCTTGCCTTGCCAAGTAGAGCTACTTACTCCATGCACTTGAACATGCCATTTCACCTCCTCAAGCCTTTTTTTACTCCCTGTATAAAGTGGAGGTGAAGACTTCCCTATTCATTCCTGGGGCTCGTGTGAGACTGAGAGCAGATAATAACTGCACCCATTTAATGAGCCTGTCCTGGGAGCTAGGGTCTGTGTGAAACACTCCCCCTGTGCTGTACTGTCTGGTCCTAATTGAAAGACCCCAGAGGGATGTCTTCCTTCAGGAGAGACCCCGTGCCCAAGGATCAGTCGAGACCACTCGTGTGGATGCAATCAGCAAGAGGTTTTATTCAGATACACAGGCACCTGTGGGCGACAAAGTCTCTCGGAGGACTTGCGCACCC
>LOJH01022130.1:0-11122 GCA_001685095.1 Ellobius talpinus
CTAACATAGATAAGAATAATGGGTTAATATAAACTACAAGAGCTAATAAGAAGACTGAGCTAATGGGCCAATCAGTTTTATAATTTATGGAGATCTCTGTGTGACTTTCTTTGGGGCATGCTGGCTGTGGGGTACTGGGCAGGACAGAAACCCCAATAAGCCAGCCCTCATGTTACAGATCACGTTTTACAAACAAACCACAGTGGACTGTTATAATTATTTTATTTTTGCTCCTTATTGTTGATTTCTTAGCATGCCTAACATAACTTTACGTGAAGTATGTCTATGGAGAAGCGTGGGTCTGGTTCAGTGCTCTTTGTAATTTCAAGTTACAGAGGGGTTATACAACTCACACAAATAAGGAGGGAACCACAACTCCTCTTTGTAAAAAAATCTGTGATTTATAGAAGACAAATGATGGTTCTGGAAAGTTGTGAAGGACTTGGAGAGATGACTCAGTGGATTTGGTTTCCACACCAATCAGTTCACAAGCATCTGTAACTCCAGTTCCAGGGTCTCAGATACCATCTTCTCTCCTCAATGGGCACTGTATGCATATGACACATATACATACATGCATGCAAAATACAAATAAATAAATAATTTAAAGAAACCCATAAGTCCTGGGCAGTGGTGGCACATGCCTTTAATCCCAGCACTCAGGAAGCAGAGGCAGGCAGGCAGATATTTGTGAGTTTGAGGCCAGCCTGGTCTACAAAAGCTAGTTCCAGGACAGGCTACAAAGCTACAGAGAAACCCTGTCTCAAAACAAAAGCAAAAAAGGAGGAAGAGGAGGAGGAGGAGGAGGAGAAGAGAAGAGGAGAGGAGGAGAAGGAGAAGGAGAGGAGGAGGAGGAGGAGAGAAAGAGGAAGAGGATGAGGAAGAGGAAGAGGAAGAGGAAGCGGAAGCGGAAGCAGAAGCAGAAGCAGAAGCACAGCCCATAAGGGCAGGATATCGTGGTGCATGTCTTTATTCACAGCACTTGGGAAGTTGCTGTAGGCAAAGCTCTGTGACTTTGAGGCTATCCTGGCTTGCATAGTGAGTTCCAGGCCAGCCAAGACTACACAGTGAGATCCTATCTCAAAAAATAAGTGAGTATATAATAAATAAAACTCACAAGGTAGACAACAACACACCCAGATTTTCTTTTGTGGCTTTTCTGGTTAATATATCATATGATTTAGAATTAGAATGGTCAGTTCATGCACCCTAAAAAACTAGGGTCCCATGCTTGGCAAGGAGGGTTTTGATGCTGATATGTAAAACAAATAACAGAAAAAACACCATTATTTATTAATCTCTATCTAGGAAATTCAAGTATCCAGATGAACGCAGGTCATGGTTGTGACAGATAAGTCTTCCAAGAAGCTAGCCAGCCTATTCTCACCAATCATTTGGAGTTGGGCTCTTACCTTTCAAGCCTTAACCAACTGGAAATCAGGAACTGTGAAGAAAAGGAATTGTGGTGAACATCTAGGATATCAGGGAGTGGATTGAGTGGATCCCAGACATTGTGGAGGGAGGGGGCTGGGCTGGTTGTGAATTCAGAGTATGGCCAGGCTACTCACTGTAGAAGCATGGTGTGATCAATGTTGTAATTCAGGGCAGATATTTTTGCTTACCAATGCCTATAAACGTCCCTGGGAAATCAAAGAGACACTGCAAGAAGCTTAGTCAAGAGACCAGACACTTTTCTTGGGCAATGACTCAGGGTTTGAAGTCTGATTTTGGCTGCTCTCTGCATGACACCTTGCAAGGAGGTGGCTGTGGTGGGTCTCCAAGCTAGAACCCACATGCTTCTGCCAGTCATGTGGGGACTCTGCCCCTAGAATGGTATATTCTAGAAAACAAGCTGAAGAATAAGTCACCAGTTTGGATGGGGGTTGAAATGTATATACCTTCATAAGAATTTAGGACATTCATGCAAAAGCTTGGAAAGCAACCCAAATCCAAGCCCACTCAACAAGCATTGGGTGGCAGGAACATCTATTTTAAATGTCAGAGGCCCAGAAGTGTCATCCTTGAGTAGCAGCTACCAATTAGGGATTTTTGCAAGTGCTTCCTGGGCTCTGCAGCAGGAAGAGGATGCTTAACACCAGTCTCCAACAGGACTTCACTTTGGCCATCCCTAAAATGCCATTGAGTCATCACCTTGGTTCCACTGTGGAGGACTCTGAATTTGGAGCATCTTGGCCTGCAGGTGAATAAATGATAAACAGGCTTTGCAAAGTTGTCATAAGGTGCATTTGTCAAAGCATCTGGCTTTTGAGATACTGAGGTAGCTGTGAAACACCCACACTCCTCAAGTTCTCCCTCTGGGTCCGTCCTTTAATCCTGACTTCCCCAGGAAGGATCTGCTGTCTCCCTGTGCAGCATCTGCCCCAGAGTTCTTGAACATGAAATCTACCCTGCAAGCTGCAGTGCAGCAACTAGCAAGTCACAAGATGCGTGGCCTGAGAAAAACGGGAAAACCTTAAAATGAGAAAAAAAAATCACACCCAAGGCTTGGCTTCAGCTCCTGAAAAAATCAAACTGAACATGTGCCTGGGCATCAAATCAGAGAAAACTGTCATCTCTGTCCACTGAAAAGTCAATGTTAGAATAGGATCCAGTTTCAAACATGAAAGACAAGGGAGTCAAGACAGATGTTTCATAGAGTTTGAAGTGCCAAGAGTTGAAATCTAACACTTTGACTATCAGTTACCTCTAAAGAGTTCAAGGCACTTCTTGGGCCTTTTTAGGCAAAACTCTGCAGGTTGATGTCATCATTTTCACAGAATGAAATGAATGACGCTCAAAGTCCCTGAAGATCGGGTAACTCCTCCTCACTATGGTGTGGCTCTCAAAACCCAACGCTGGGGGCTGGATAGACAGCTTAGGGGCTAAGGGCACTTGCTGTTCTTTCAGAGGACCCACGTTCAGTTCCCAGCACCCAAATACTGGCTCACAAATGCCTGCAACTTCAGGTCTAGGGGATCCAACATCCTCTTCTGGCCTCTGCAGGCACTGTATGAGCATAGTGTACAGACAGACACACAGCCAAACAGTCATACATGTAAAATATAAGAATAAATGAACAGTTTTTAAAAACCAATGGCTCTTCTGGTTGTTCATGACTGAGAGGCAAATGTGTGCTTGCAAACATCAGCCAGGTGTGAGGAAGAGCTACCTTCGAATTCATGAAGTCATAGGAAATTAGGATGTTCCACTGGCAGGAGGCAGCACCAGCCAGACCTCACCATGCAAGGAGCTGTCTTCGATGTCACCAGATACTGTGACTTTCAAAGGACTTAGGACGATCTATTGATTTAGTGGTGATGACCACTGAATTTAATGTGAGTATATTATTATTTAAAAATATCCATTGTGAGTTAAAGAAAGAAAGAAAGAAAGAAGAAAAGAAAGAAAGAAAATCACATCTGTGAGCCAGACCCAGACAAACAGCTGGTTTGAAACCACAGTCCTGAGTGTCACCATTGATAGCAATTTTTCTCTCTGTTTAAGGGAAAAAAATGACTCCTATTTAAAAACCACAAATGTCCACAGCCGCATCTGCCTGCTGGGAGGAGCATCTTTCATTTAGTCTCTCATATGCAATAGTTGCAAAGAACACACTGAGATGAGTCTTAATTCTGAAATTCCTCTGTCGCTATTGTGAGACATACTCAGAATCTGTGTGCTACACTTAAAGCTACCCTGTCACTGTTCGAGCTTGCAGTGGTAAACACTAGGACACAAAGAAACCTGTGGAAATGGGGGCTTATTTAGTTTATAATCTATCACCGAGAGAAACCAAGGCAGGAACCGAAGCAGAGACCATGGAGGAGTGCTGCTCAGTTCTGTTCCCCATGCCTGCTCCACTTGATTTTCATCTATCCCAGGCCTACCTGCCCAGGGGTGACATCATGCATGGTGGACTCAGCCCTCCCTCCTGCGTGAATCATGAATCAAGAAATGCCTCCTATACATGCCACAGGCCGAGCTGATGGAGGTAATTCCTCAATTGAGGTTCCCTCTTCCCAGGTGTCTCTAGTTTATGTCATGTTGACAGTACAAACCTTGACAGTCATTCCCGTATCTTACTGAAAATTTACTGTATGAAACTGTCATTTAATAGTGAACTTAGAACTCAGAGAAAAGAGGTGATGTTTCATGACTACATCAGTGTGATTACCAAAGAAGAAATAGCCACAAGGAACACAATGCCAAGATGTGTCAATCACTCCATAGACGGAAGTGGAAGAAAAGAAATTCAAGCAAGACTCTTCAGAGAGGGCTGAAGAGATGGCTCAGTCATTAAGGACACTTGCTGCTCTTCAAAGGACCCAAGTTTGATTCCCAACATCCATGGCAGCTCACTACCATCTCTACCTCCAGTTCTAGGGACCCAATGCCTCTAGTCTCCACAGGCACCTGCATTTTCAGTAACATAGCCACGTACAACCACACCTACCTAAACATAGTTAAAAATGTTTAAAATAATTTTTTAAAAGATGCCCCAGAGATACCAGATACTAAGTAAGTGGTTTTCCAGACTTTCTATAGTAGGTGGGAATTTATATTCTAGACGTGTGTTAATTATATATTGTTTGAAATTAATATCAATTTCTTATTCCAAAGTTCCACATGACCACAGTAGTCTGGATTGCCAGACTGTGTTCACTATCAAGACAGCAGGCATGTTTACTGTGTTATTTTCTTGTTCCTATAACAAAGCAGGAAGATTTGCTTTGGCTCACAGTTCGGGGGATGCTGTCAATCATGGTAAGGAAGGTGTGGCGGTGGGAGTGGCTCCATTCTCACTGCTCTACAAATGTGAGACAATGTCTCTTGCATCTTGGTGGACTGGGAAGCAGAGAAATGAGGCTAGAACCTGAGACAAATATAACCTTAAATGCCTATCCCAGCACCCTGCTTCCTTAAGTTGGGCCTCATGCCCCAAGGTTCTACAGCCTTTCAGAAAGCCCACAAGCTAGGTACCAACTATCCAACCACATGAGCTTATGGTGGAAAGAAGCTCGTGCCATAGAGGGTTTAGGTCTAGGGGGAGTAGGGCAGGACTTAGGCACCAAATCTGTATTCCAGATTATGGAGGTCTTCCTGATCAAAAGCACTTCTCTGTCCAGGCTAAGAAACGTACATATTGGAGAGGTGTGGCCATTTCCTGGCTACAGAACAGAATCTGTAGCTGTGGGTTGATCACACATTGTTTCCATGGGACTATCAGAGTCCTCCTCATGTGCCCATTCCTGATGGCACCTGAGGCAGACATGAGTAGATGAACATGCTTTCATGACCCTTAGCAGATTGGTCTCCAGGATTAGGAAACAGTTGTGTCTGTCCAACAGGAGGCCTACGACTACTCCTAGAAATGGGTCCTTCTTCTGTAGACAGCAGCAGAGTTCTGCTTACATATACTTCCTTTCATTCCCTGGAGAGGTAGCGGTGTCTACATGCAATATGGAAGGGTCAGGCACTTGAATCAGACGTAAGGAAAAGGACATGTCAGAGCATAGTATATCAGATTTAAATCAGAGAGTGACTTGGTAGCAAGACCCAAATCTCTAGAAATTGAAAAGGCCAAGGAGGTTGTCTGCCTAACGATGCTAGCTTGGCCGGGACTGGGATTCGGTAGTTCTCTGCCCCTCAGAGAATCCCCCTCCTGCTGTCTGCCAGAGAAGTTTTAAGCTGCTCATCTTGAATCACGGAGGAGAGGTGAGTTTTCCTTACATCTACTTGGCCATAATTAATGTATGACTTGCTGGCATTGTTTTCCCTTTAAAAATGTAAAATTACAAAGGGGGAGTTATGTGCCCACCAGTGGTCTGACTGGCGTCATCTAACATTCCCAGATCAGTTTATTTGGTTAAAGTGATGTGAACTGTAACTCTGAATAATTTATCAAACTATTGAACCACTTGTAAAATAATTGAAGTTGGAGCCTAGCTTTGCATAACTGATTTAAAATGGAGAGAGATATGTTAGCAAGACCCCCCCCAACTCTAGAATTCAAAAGGGCTCAGGACTCTGACGGTCTTGATCACAGTTCCCATACTTGTAAAGCTCTTCTGACCAGCCCTTGTCTTTAGCAATTACTTGATAGCATCTCATTTTATCCCAAGTGGACTCTACCACTCAGGAGGAGAGTTGACGTGGAGAAAGAAGAAGGTTGCTGCTCCGCTGAGAGGATCCTAGAGTTCGAAAAGATGAGAGAGCGAGGGGGGCCCTTCACCCAGAGTGTAGGCCGCTTCATTAATTAAGACCTCCAAACGAAAGGTCTTGACAGAGAAGATCAGCTCCCTCGGTACAGGAAAGACAGGTGTTAGCTACATCCAAGTCTGTGCTCCAGTGAGACAACATCTGGAGTCCTGTGTACATCTGGACCCATGTAAAAGAAACAATGATTAGACAAGGAATCCAGCAATTAACATACAAGGCCAGAAGAAATCTCAGCCATGTTCAAAGGACGTCAGCGGAGAAGCAAAAATTCCCTCTGATTTAAAATTTTTAATATGCAACTATTTTGATGCATCATAGTATCAGAATGTGAAGAATAAAGAGAAAAAGAAGAGAAAGAAAACAAAAGCACAATCCCTAGAGACAATGCTTCCCAGCGTCGATCTTAGGGAGGATATTTTGAGAATATGGTAAGAAAAACAGACAACACAAGTGAAACTACACAAGTGAGGTCTCATTGGACTAAAATCTTCTGTTCAGAAAAAAACAATCCTCAGAGGGAAGGCAGCCTCTACAGTGGAGAACATGTTTGCTTTAAATCTTTAAGAAGGCAGCCTCCAAAACACATAGAGAGCTCAATAGCAAACAAACTGATAACTCAGTTAAATTGGAATAAGAAGTTGAACAGACATCCCTCAAAAGAAAGACATAAAATGGTCCCTAGGGCCATGGGAAAGTGTTCAGCATCACCAGTCATCAGGGAAATGCAACATGTGAATCAGAACCACAACAAGAAGCCAGAGAAACTGCTCAGTGGTTAAGAGCATTTGTTGCTCTTGCAGAGGACCTGGGTTTGATTCCCAGCACCCATATGACGACTCACAACCACCCATAACACCAGCTCCGGGTAATCCATCCCCTCTTCTGCCCTCCAAAGGCACTGCATGCATGTGGTGCACACACATCTATGCAGGCAAAACACTCATACACATCAAATAAATAAATCTAAAAAACTTCCAAAAGAACTAACTTGAAATGGTCCCTCACGTCTGTTAGAATGGCCATCATCAAAAAGACAAGAATGCAAGTGTTGCCAAAGGTAGAAGAAAAGGAAACCCTGCACATGATCTTGGCAGGAATTGAAACCGGCGTGTTTATTACAGAAAACAGTGTGACAGTTCCATGGGCAACTCAAAAACAGAACTACTACACAACTCAGAAATCCTGCTTCTAGTTGACACTCGAGAGAAATAAAACCAGAACCTGGAGGAGATACTTGAACTCCCAAGCCCACTACAGTGTTAGTTACAATAGCAAAGTATAATGGATGGGTGGACAGATGGATGGACGGACAAATGGATGGATGGATAGATGAATGGATGGACAGATAGATGGAATCTGGAACACACACATACACACACTCAAGTCTTATTCAGTCTTCAAACAAAATGATAATCCTGACATTTGCAGAAACTTGAATGATGTCAGAAGACATCCGGAGAATAAGCCAGACACAGAAAGGAAAATCTTGAATGATCTAACATGGAGAAATTAAAAACAGGTGCATAAAAGTAGAAAGTAGAATGATAGCTGGGAAAAACTGAGGAGTCAGGAGCATTCATCAAAGGGAGAAAACAATTCAGTTGAACAAGAGGCCTAAGTTATAGAGATCCGATGCCAGGTATCATAAAAATTTGCTAAAAATAGTACTTGACTATTTTAACCACACATATGCCCAGAGACAACAGTCGTACGTACAAGGTTACAGTGAGGATGTCTTTAATCCCATTACTCAGGAAGTAGCCACAGGTGAATCTCCATGAGTTTGAGACCAGCCTGATCTACATATCAAGTTCCAGAAAGCCTGTCAGACTCTGTCTTTGAAAAAGAAAAGAATGTAAGTTGTTTAGAAAAGGAAAGTTTCAGTGGGGTTAGGAGTATGGAAAGACACTGAGGGGTGAATATAATCAAATCACATAGTATATAATGTATTGTAATAATACATATAATCATATATACTTTATAATATAATCTCAGCAGCCAGACATTTTGTTTTACTACATTAGTATCAGAAATTATGTATCGAATGGAGAGCCCATAGTCTTCTAATCTACATTTTCAGTTAGCAAAATATATTTGTTATTACGGATAACAATACATGTTTGGAATGTTTGTGTCTATGAATGTTTGTGTTTATCGGTGTGTGAAATTATTCTGGGTGGCTACACGTATTCGCAAAAAGTCCTTATGAAAAATTCAACTTAATTCTGACCTTCGTGCTTATAAGCAGCAATGCAAAGATGCAGAGAGGAAGAACTGTAAAGACCAGGTTTCCAGACATGCCGCGCTGTGTCTCTGAATCTTCCTCTTTCTACAGCAAATGTCCGATTCAACTTCCCTGTTTCATAAATGAGAGACTAAATGAACTAAGAGAATTTAAGTGGCCAGCAAGTGAGTTCTTTCTGGGGAAAGAGCTGGATTCACATCTGTCTTTTGCTGCAGGAGAATTACCACACTACCCTGCTGTGTTCAGAGATCTGCAGCTCACAGGACAGCTGCAAGATAGCCCACCCAGCCCAACCAGAACCAAGAGGATTTCACCAAAGTTCTGCCTGGCCTCCCGGGTGAAAACCTACTCACAAAAATCTGGCTAAGTAAACAGGGTGCCTTGGAAGAAAACCCAACCTCAGAAAGGCGATCGAAGGAGAGACCCTCCTTGTCCTCTGACCCGTCCCATTGTGTGAGACCAGAACCCATCAGCCATCTGGAGCTCCGATTACAATATAAAACTTGAGGATTCTGCTTGTGTGCCATTCTTACTAAATCAAGGTTTCAGAAGTCATCTTTGATCTCTGAGAGTGTCTGTTGGGGGCAGGTGGTGGAGGAGGAAGGCAGGAAGCCATATATGGAAATGCATTCGACTGAAGCAGGACGCAGCACCAAGTTCTGTTTCTGATTTTCTTTCTTTCTTTCTTCCCTGGCGGCTGTGGCTTTCCTCCACCTTGTGGAAGACTTCGCCCCACCTTGCTTTGGTTCACCGAGCCACACCTTATTAGAAGCAGAATGCAACAAGCCAGAAGAAAGCTGTGCCGTGAGGACAAAAGGAGGTGCAGGCTGCTTAGCCTAAAGTGGCCGTTCCCCCTCCTTCCATTCGAATACATCTTTTCTGTTTCCTTTTGTCACCCAGAACAAGTGTGGTGCACTAGCATAAACTGTTAAAAGCAGTTTTAGGGAAAGGAAAGTGGAGGGGTCTCCCCCCCACAAAAGCCAACCTCAATTTATGTCAAAGAGGTTTAAAAGACCTTGGGATTAAAGCAATAAACTTGGTGCTGTCAAAGCTAAAATGCGCTAACAATTTAGCACCAAATGCATGTTGTTCAATATCATTTCATATTATATTATGTCACAAAGAGCTGACGGTTCTGTATCACCCTGACAGGGCTGATTTACTCTGAAGAATTCATCGACATTTTGCAACAGTCAAAGCTGACTTCATTTTGTTTGGATGGACAGTGGGAAATCTCTCCCTTCCAGTTCGAGGATGCCTCTGAAAACTGATCTCCAGCGCAGAGAAGATGCCAGCTCTGTCAAGTGAGGCCTTTGACGACAGGGGCAGGCTTCTCCTAGCTCTCCTTGGCAAGGTATTTAGAGGAAAGAGTTTAATAAAAAGTCAACAGCGCTTAAATTAGACCATGTATTTGGCATCCCCGAAAGTACCCAGATCTTTAGCCAACTCCTCAGAAGAAGAAAGTTACACAAACGGGTTGCCCTTTGTTTACATGTCAATCATCGGCAAATTCCTTCAGATATTCATTGCTTTATCGCACCGTGCATGTGTGACTGACTTCACCCCACTTTCTGTCTTGCAGGGCCAGCGCATAAAAGCATAAGGAGTCAGAATGCTTGGACATCAAACTTAGCTGGACCTCGGGTCTATGGGACTCAGGTCTCAGAGACAATTTTTCTTAGAAAAACTACTGAGGAGAATTTGGCTCTGAACTTGTGTAGCCTGTACCTCAAAGAGCTAAATGAAAAACCAGGCTGTTTATAACATCCAGTAAATAAACGCACTGTATAAAGTGACTCATACAAATGTTCACTGCATGCGAAATGTGTAGTGCATTTGAATTCTTGGGGCTAAATCATTGTGCCACAATTGCTGGCTATTTGTGTAAGATTATTTTTATTCTTTGTCCAAAACTTTTTGTTTGCTTCATTTTTGCATTTTGAGACAAAGTTTCTCTATGTAAAGACCTGGGTTGACTTGACCTTAAACTTGGGACCCTATCTTGGGCCTCCCAACTGCTGAGATCACGGGCAAATGTCACCATGTGACTTCTTTTTCTTTTCATCTTTATGGATATTTTCGAAGGGTGTGTTTTGTGTGTGTGTGTGTGTCTGTGTGCATGTGTGTAATACATATGCATATATGTATTCGTGATATGCTTTTACTTATAAAAGAAATCAAAAAATTACAAAATAATGAAAATAGGCGTTTAAAGCCATGGTGAACATTTTTTTTTGGTAAAGTATAGGCCTCTTGTTCAAACCACAAACAGAAATCCTAATTTCATGGGGTTCTAAAATTCACTTTCCTTAAAGGGCAACTTAAAGGATGATTGGGTCTCTGACCTGCAAGAAGAGGCATGAATACAATTATCTCTTGATGCCACTGCCCAACAACTGTCCAGGATTTTATCTTGGGTGTCATTGGGACATTAGCGTTGACTGTGATTGACAACCTAGCAGGAGGCAAATTACCACTGGGACTGGATCGGAGCTGAGAACCCTCCAGATGACAGAATTCAAGGGTTCCAGAAAAGGGAGATGTGTGTGTGTGTGTGAGAGGGTGTGTGTGTGTGTGTGACTGCCTGCCTTTGTTGTGTGTGTCTGTTTGTGTGTGAAATGCACACACACACACACACACACACACACACACACACAC
>LOJH01022131.1:0-18011 GCA_001685095.1 Ellobius talpinus
ATATAATGGGCCAGGCAGTGCTTAAATAAATACAATTTGTGTGTTGTTATTTTGTGGTATAAGCTAGCCGTGCGGGAGCTGAGCGGAACGAAAAGCAGGCCTGCTTGCCTCATCACTACAACAGCTGACCCCTGAGCCTCAGGTGAAGGTCCCCGCACAGCTGGTCCCACACACCTGCCCTTACTGCAGAACGTCAGGAGACATCCCAGAAGACTTCTGGAAAACTGTCTGCTCTAGGGGAGCAGGAGGCAGGGGGGCCAATGAAGGGGACTGCACACTTGTGAATACTGTAAGCCCACCAGAGTCTCCGAGAAGAGTGTGTAGGTATTTAGGTGTAAATAACAGATTTCAGTGTTTGCTTCAATTAATCGAGCTTATTTTCTCGGGTGATTTTTGTACTTTATTATACTTAATTTCTTCTTAAAACACTAAGTACACTTGATTTTTAGGAAAAAAAAGAAATTCAAAGATGTCACTACTATTGAATATGTGAACACTAAAATCAAGGAACACTAAGAATAATTCCATGTTCACAAACTTGATAATTAATGGGATAGACTAATTTCTTGAAAGAAACAAACTGCTAAGTCTTATATAGGGAAAATATAATGCAATTAGTCCTCTATTTGTTTAAAATTTGTATATATTTATTTTTGTTTTGTTTTGTGAGACTAAGTCTTGCGATATAGTGCTAACTGGCCTGACACTCACTTTGTAGCTCAGGCTTGTCTTGAACTCATGGCAATACCCTTCCTCAGTCCTTTGAGGCATATGCTACCACATACAGCGGAATCAATAATTTTTAACCTTCCTAACTCACTTGAAGATGCCAGCATGAGCCCAATTTAGAACCAGACAAAGACAGTGCCAAAAGTAAAACTACAGTCAGCAAATACAGCGATGAACAGGAAGGAGCAACTATCAAACCAAGAAGGATTTAGTTTAAGCATTCAAGGCTGTTCAACCTCCAGAAATCAATGCACTACACGTGTACCAGTCACCTAAAGAGGAAAGCACTGTATATCAATTGATAAAGTAAAAGCATCCAACAAAACTGAATATCTATTAATGATCAAAGCTCTCAGAAAACTAGAAATGGAAAAGAACATACTGAACTTGACAAAGAACAACTTCCAAAAAGACTCCCGGAATATCTGTTTAATGGTAAAACAAACAAACAAACAAAAAAACCCCAAAAACTAGGCTACTTTCCCACTAAAATCATGAGAATTTCCTCTCCCATTATTAGTGTCCAACACTGTACTGAAAATCCTTGTTACTGTGATAAAATCAGAAATGAAATTGAGTTTATAGACTATGAAGAAATCCATAGAATTTGCAGATTTTTAACAGTTATCTGTACAGAAGATCTGAAATAATTGATCAAAACTTCCTGATAAACCAAACCAGTAGAAGGTTAACATATAAAAGTCAACTGATTTCTTGTATACTTTAATATAAGAAATACCATTTTAATAGCACATCTAGATTAAATATCGACTGCCAACCTACCAAAATGTATGAATGGCTTCTGTATGAAAAATTGCAGACCTCTGATAAAAGAAATCAAAGGCTATAGATGTGGACAGATTTTCCAAATTCATGGTTGTAAGGCACCATATTATGAGGTCAGTTCTTGCCAATTCAGTCTATAGGCTTGATACAACTAGAAAAGAAATACCACAAAACTAATCAGTGTAGTGGCATTTCTTTTTTTTTTAATAATAAAGCTTGCCTGAAGACCAGAGAGTAAAACAGCTCCCCTGGTCAGTCTTACAGACTAGGAAATGGTAGCACACACACCTTTAATCCCAGTAGCCACACTAGTTGCCATAGAAACCAGGCGGTGCATGCCTTTAATCCCAGTGGTGCACACCTTTAATCCCAGCCCTAGAGAGGATTATAAGATCGGAGGAGACAGCTCTCAGTCTCAGTCTCATTCTGAGATAATTGGAGGAAGTATTGCCAATTTCAAATTGAGGCAGAGGTAAGAGCCAGTGGCTGGCTGTTTTGCTTTTCTGACATTCAGGTTGAACCCCAATTTTTCTCTCTCAGCTTTTACTAATCATGTATCAAACATATATCAGCAGATAAATTCTGATATCTAAGAATTTTCCTGAAGTTTATATTCAAAGGCAAAAGACAGAATTCACAGTACCAATACTCATCCTCAATACACACAGACTTAAAATCATTGAGGAAGTTGGGGAGTCCCAGGAAAGAAAGAAAAGTGTGACAAAATAGTCTTTATTGTAAGTGCATACAGCTAATTCACAAAGGGCATGAGGGAGAAGGGGTAATAATGAAGTACAAAATTAACAGACTCTGTAAAACAATGGACACAAAGATACATAAGCTTCGCACTTGTTATCAGCTGAATTACATCTCTAAAATTCATTCATGGAAGCCCTAAGCCTTAGTGTACCAGGCTATGACTGCATTTGAAGACAAAGCCTTTAAAGAAATCATTTAATTAAAATAGGACCACCCAAAGTGGACCTTAATCTAATCTGATTGTTTTCCTTCTAAAAACAGGACACTAGGACCAAGTGTAAATATTTGCGTACACAGAAAGACAACCACAGAAATAAGCATGGGGTGAGTGGGGTGGGAAGGGGGCTGGTTATTTTACTCAGGGGGGATCAGCCTTTTCCTTTTGGCCCTCATAGAAAATCCTTGTCAGTATCTTGATCTTAGAAAATATTCCTGTGGTTTAAGTCACCTAGTCTGGGATATTGTGATATAGTAGCACCAATTTAGTGTGCAAGGAAAGAAGCTGTTCCCCACATCCATTTGGTGCATCAGTTCTGGTATCACTATGCATGTCATGGTTTGGATCTGGAATGGCCCAAAGGCTCATGTTTTGAGTACCTGGCCTGCAGTCTACAGTGCTATTTCGAAGGTTATGGAGTCTGCAGGGGATGGAGACTGGCTGGCTGAAGTAGGTCATTAGAAGTGGTCCTGGCTCTAGTCCCAATCTCCATTTCTGTCCGCCACCATGTGAACAGACACTGGTACAAACAGCTGCCATTCCTTCTCTGCCATGATGGGTTGAAACCCTTAAGAAACTGAGCAAAAGAAATACAATTTTTTCCCTCTCAATTGTCTCTGCCAGGTACATGTTCACAGTGCTCATTCAGATAAATACTGGGAATGAACAAGTACAGCGGATAGAATGGATAGCAGATGATCCGAGCCCGTTTTAGCCCCTCCCTTTAAACATTTTTCCCCCTTTGAGAATTTTGTATTTTTAATCATATTCACCTCCCCTCCTCCAGCCCTCGTCAGACCCACCCCCTTCCCTTCCCATCTCACACTGTGTGCTTCTCCCGCCCCTTCTGACCCACCAGTGTCTGTTTGTTTTGCCCAGATACTCTTGTCTGTGGCCTTCCACTAAAACATGGTCCTCTTATCAGGGATGATACGTTAGAGGAAACTGGCTTTTCCTTTCCTAGAAGATAAAAATTGCTAATAACTCCTTGGCTAATGGTAGTAATATGTGCCCACCTTCCATCTTCACAAGGCTGGGTCAGGCTTGTGCTGTTAGAGTTACATGTGCAGCTGCCCCGAGTTATATGTAAGTTCTATGTCCAGGAGATAATGCTGAGATGCCTCTGACTCCACCCCGACCTCATTACAATGACTCCTGAGCCTTTGGAGGAGAGAATTCAGCATATATGGTCCAATTAGACCTGGGCATTCTGCAATTTTCTCAGGCTTTGTTTTTTTTTAACTGTCAGAGTGTGAGTGTCCAGACAAGGGGAGCTAGAATGACCCATGGGTAGCAGATTAGAACTGGAGCCATTGTATAAACTTATATTTAGCTTAACATAGACAGACATGTTATACATAGACATGTAAATATGTTTATAAGTGTGCAATTCCTTGATTTGTCATCTGAGAGAACCTGAAATTGATGTGGGATTCCCCTCTGTATGCTATGAATATGTTTTATTATCACTGGTTAATAAAGAAGTCAGTATGGCCTATGCAGGGCAGGATAGAGCTAGGAAGGAAAACTAAACTGAATGTAGGAAGAAAGAAGGCAGAGTCAAGGAGAGGCCATGTAGCTGCTGAAGGAGAAGGATGCTGGAAGCTTACTGGTAAGCCATAGTCTCGCAGTGATACACAGACTAATAGAAATGGGTTAAGATGTAAGAGCTAACTAGAAATATGCCTGAGTCATTGGTCAAACAGTGTTGTATTTAACATAGTTTCTGTGTGATTATTTTGGCCTGGTCAGCCGGGAATAAAAGAGCAATCTCCGTTTACATGAAATAAATGAAACCCCATTGGCTAAAAGCATGCAAGTTTCTAATAATCCAGGGATCCCTGGCAAAATGGCTGGTACTGGCATTGGTGCACAAAATATTCAAGAGAAGCCTGAAACACACTGTAGTACCAGAAAATAAGGAAGTGCTTGAAACAAACAGGCTACCCACAATGGTGTGTGAGTGTGTGCGAGTGTGTGAGCATGTGCATGAGTGTGTGTGCATGCGCGCATGTGCACACAGGGGCAACAGAGGAGTTCATGGAAACAATTCCAAACGCAATCCTGAAAAACTGAAAACTAATGCAAAGTAGTATTAATCCAAGATATAAGCATCTCTGGATCAACACAGATACAAGTATGAAGTGAGCAAAATACTGTATCTTCATGTAAGAAAATTCTAAGCAATGTAGTCATCTAAGTAATTGCACTCAATACAAGCTCCCACTTTTTAAACTTGAACATAGTAAATCAACCTCCTTCCAAAAATACAGAGTAAAAGGAGGAAAACAACAGATTCACAAGGGAGCCACCAGGCAGACACTGCCTCACTGGTGGTCACCGTCAACAGGACCTCAGGGACACCAGGTTCCTTCACTAGGATGTGATGAAGACGGTCTTTTCTCTGGGGTATTGCTCACCAAAAGCCACAGCCACAGTCTACCTATGAAAACCACCGGACACCTTCCAGTGGAGAGCCAGAGAGCAGAATGCTGACCCTCATACTGTCGAGATCGTCACAACACAGGAAGTCTGAAAACTCACAGCCAAGAGGAGCCTAAGAACACCGTGCCCGCTGAATGTCCTGTACTGTGCTATTCTGGATGGGATCCTGGGGGTGAGCAAACAAAAAGGATACTAGGTAGATGTGGGGAATTTGCATAAAGTATCTCTACTGGTCTGTTAGCTATGACAAAAGCCCACACTACTTTAGATGTCATCTTAGACATTTTTATTGCCTTGACAAGCACCCGTGAAAAGCAATTCCAGAGGACTGGGCTCAGTGTTGGCTGGATGTGTTGCTTTGGACCCCAGGTGGGGCAGAGTATCATGTGGCAGAGACTGCTCCACTCCTGGTGGTCAGGAAGCAGAGAGGGAGAGATAAGATAGGGTCAGGGCCCCTTGGCATCCTTCAAAGAAATGCCCAATGTCTTTGTTTTTCCCACCAGGCCTCGATTTCCACAGGCATTTTCAAATGTCTCTTCAATTTTGAATCCAACAAGGGGTTAAACTTCTGATTAGGTCACTGCCCTCATGGTCTGATCATCTCTGGAAATGCCCTTGCAGACAGAGCCAGGAGTCTGTGGCACTCGTCTCCGAGGCTTCTCTCCATCCAATCAAAGTTTAGTGAACGAGACATCTATGTGTGTGCTAGCCCTGCCGATATTTCTCAAGTGCTGCTCGTTCCTTCTCCCCATTGCCCTTTCTGGAGACAAAATTTTTCACTCACCTGAGACTTGACGCAAGGCTGGGCCAGCTGGCTATGCACCTAGGGATCTGCTCTGCCTCTTTAGCCCTGGAATGACAAGGACATGCTGCCATGCCCAGTGGCTTTCTTTTCATATGTGGGGTCTAAGGATCAACCTCAGGTCTATGTGCTTGCAAAGTAGTCAACTCTGCTGATGGAACTATCTCTCCAGCCAAAATAAAAAGTAAAATAATAATAATAATAAAAAACCAATTGCTCTTAAAATCAATGCTGTTCTAAACAAACTGAATGAAGTCCAGAGCTGTGAGCAGATAGTACGGGCAGCACTGTCTGTCTTCTGGGGAAATTTCTGCCTGTGGGCCAGTGGAAAATGCACTCAAGTAGCATATCAGTAAATGATGAATGCTGGCTCTCTGGTAGGTCAGGGAACTGCAGCTACACCCTTTAGTGACTGTAGGGTTTAATTACCCTGTAATGGCTGACAGTTAGCTGGGGAGAGAGAGGTCACAGGACAGCTTCCTCAATGGGTCCTGTGGTGGCATGTACTAGTTCACTGGAGCATATTACAAAATTGTCAGGAATCTGGTGAGCTGGTTGTTAAAAACTTGTAGTTGGAAACTGGCCCCAGAGAGAACATTTACGTCACAGAAATAAGAAAATGCTGCAAATCTGGTTTGCTTTGTTTGGCTGGGAGTAGTTTATCAGCACACAGCATCAGAACCCTGGAGTCCTGACTCAAAGTTCTGTCTTTGTCACTAAGAGACAGGGTGGCCTTGGACAAGTCTGAGTTTAAATTTGTTCATCTATATATAAAAAAAGTGAAAGGAAGAGTAGCTACCTCTCAAATTCTCTTTCATTTCTAAAATTCTAGGAAACACCATTCCTATCATTTAGTTCTCATATACAATACACCCCAAGATCATGTTGTGACACTCATGCTAAAGCCCCTCCCCCAGAGCACCTTGCTTCCCAGGTCTCCCCTCACGGCCCACCAAGCTGTCTTTTGTGCTTTGGGCTTCAGTATATATTAGTTCTTCAGGCCCAAGGTCCATTTGGGGGTCCTTCCATTCCCATCCCCTATAGGAACCCTTTGTACACCCTCCCCTCTACCCTTCCCACACCCTCCACATCCTTTTCCTCTGACCACCTCTTGCCTACCCCTTCAGGCCTCTTTGAGAGGGGCTACTTCTTCCCCAAAGCCTTCCTGACTTTCTCTGGGCCAGCCCAGGGACCTCGAGGTGTTTCTTGGGCAGCACCTATACTCTCCTATCTTAACCCTTATCAGTTTTTTTGTTATGGCTTGTTTTATTGTCTGCTGTTCCCACCCAAGGGCCAAGAGAGCAGAGACTAGATGTCTCCTGTCCTGATCAGAGCATCCTGAAGCACACCTAGCACACCAAAGTGTCCTAACAACCATTGTTAACCTGCTGTTAGGACAACACAGGCATTTTCTTGGTGGCTTCTCAACAACCTTCTCCTTCAAGAGATGGCAGATGAGCGTATTTCCAGCAAAGGAGCAAACGTCACCCCTGCTTCCAAGAGGCAGGTGCCTGTGAGGGCCTCAGTCCTGACAGGACCGAGACTTCGCCAGCATGTATCTCTGTCCTTGGCGAGGCGTTCTTGCATACAGGTGTAGTTCCTCAAGGTAGCGTGTTCACCAGAGGAGTAAATACTTAAATTGGCTACATTAGAGCCTTGAAAACTAACTGTTCCTTTTGTTAATTAGGGAGCATTGTGAACAAATTGGATGGGAAGGTGGAACGACCCATCACTTGTATCACCTGCCAATAAACGTCCATGTTCTAAGGAACTACAGGAATCATGGGCTATGGCCTTTAAACCCTTCCAAGATGTTACCTTGGATACCAATGTTTTCCAGACCCTCACAGAGACAATGAAGACAAATTTGTAATCTGCCTTTGGATTATGGTCAAGGCATTCTCAGTCTTTGGGTCACAAAGCAAGCTCATCCTGTCTGGCCATCATATTGTATGGGTGGGGAAACTGAGGCCCTTCAAAAGAAAGTAATTTGTTCAAGCCCACCCAACTAAGAGCTTTACCAGTTTCTGGTTTGAGTTCTACTCTGGTGTTCTTTGCCCAGCAGCAATGACTCAATTAGACACAGCAAGGACATGTGGCACAGGGCAGGGCACTCCAAACAAAGTCTGGGGAAAGGCTGGTCTAGCAAGAAGCCATGAAACATTTTACCCTGTGGCCAAATAGGTTCAGTGAACTTCTCTCCCCCAATCTCCAGCCTCCTTGGGGGTAGGTGTCTTTGCTTTGTCTTATTTTTATAAACTAAATAAATGCATAACTTAAACATTAAGAGATTGTGGTTCATTAAGGGAAACCATCAATTTAAGATAATCCACAGGATACCTCAGGATCATTCAACCAAGAAATAGACACAGCTGAATGGGGGAACTGTTTTAATGTACTGTAGCATAAGCAGTGTGAAGAGAGAAAGAAATGACTGGGTTTGCCAGAAAAGGCCAGGGGAAATAAGTTACCATTTCAAGGATGAGAAGGAGGGAGCTAGGTGAGCAAAATCCACTATATTCTAGGGAAAGTTCTGACGTTCTTCGAAGCTCAGAGGAGGCCAGCTGCCTGGGGACTATTGCTTCTCAGGAGGGAATCAGTGTCTCTTATGCCTGGATGTGTCACAGGTCAGTCAAAAACCATACCTGTTAGACTCAAAGGTGACTCAGAGGGAAGGTATTTGGGAGAAGCAGCTAGGAAGATAGATGGAGACCATCTTGTGACAGAAAGAGACTTGTTTGTAAGTCCCAGTGGCCAAGCTTCTCGGTGACAAAGGCAACAAGAGCCCCGGGGTTGTGGCTGCTATTGTGTGAGGGGCCCTAGAACCTCCAGGTTATCTTGAGACAACACAGACCTTATATGCTTCTTTCAACCAAGTGCCCTAGCTTCTTGCTTTATAAAAGGCAACTGGGCAGCAACAGTAGAAAAGACTGAGGCAAGGGTCACAGGGGGCACAAACAACAGCACATGACCACAGCAAGAAGTAAAGCCAACTACTATGGTCCCTATGGTCTCTGCTCACTGTGGGGCCCTTTCTGTTCTCTTCTCCACCCCTCCTGTGACCCAAGTCACCTCAAAACAAACATAGCCAATGGGGAGGGCCACTGAGCCACCTCAGACTTTCACACAAGATTTTGCCTGTGTGATGGCAAAGCTGCTGATTGTTTGCTAAGACAAGTCCAATTTTTAGTAGCTCAATCATTAGCCAAGGGCCTTAAAGAAACAAAATTGCATGACTCAGGCTTGGAGAATCTAGTCTCTGCTTGAATCCACAGCAGTGACGCTCGTTCCAAGATTTCGGCTTCTATATGAGCACCGTGTGCTTATAAAAGAAGCATGCTGCTACCCAATTCCCCTTCATTGGTCAGGTCTGACACCTCAGCGTCTCACAGACGTCTTTGTTTGGAAGACATATCCAGAGGAGATCTTTTTGCCAGTCTGCCAACTGGCAGGCCACATCAATGGGAACTTTGGAGAACAATGTGAGGTTTACTAACTGTACACCCAGCCACCAACTTAGTAAGTGTATGTTCTGTGCCAGATGGGGCTGTAACGTTTCTCATGTGTTAACTCACGATCCTCACAGTAGCTCTGTTGGGGAGCGCTAACCCCTGATCTCACAGATGGAGAAACTCAAGGTTCTAGATGCTGAGTACATAGTGTGACTCATGTTCTTAACCCTGACACTGGGCTCTCCATCCTATGCTAGGTACCAGGTCATGCGCAAACGTAGGAGTCCGTGACCACTTCATCTCTAAACACACATTACTAGCCCAAATGCTGACAAATCTGACCAGGAATTCCTCTGGCTGTACACTTCCTGTTTGTTCTGAATCTCCGATGTCAACAAAATTCAGAATCCCTCTTCTGCTCTGGTTAGCAGTGTCCTGGCTTCCTCGGAGGAATGTAAATACAGCTGTGGTTCCAGCCAGCTCCATCTGTGCTCTCTCTCCTGCCCTCCGCTCCATCATGTCACAGTGACTTGACCACATGCTAGTACCACTAGGAAACACTGATGAGAAACCAGTTTAGGGCAAAAGATGACCTCACCCTGAAATAAATCTGGACCCATAAAAACATATAAAAACATAGCTCTCTCTCTCTCAAGATTATGGGATAATATTTAGCATGACTTTATTAGGGGATGCATTTTCAGTTGTCAGCAAGGCAGGGGGATCGCAGAGTCTCATGACTGAAGTGCACATTACTTAGGGGCTAGGCATGGGTGTGCAACTGCAGCTCATGAATGTGGCCAAAGAGAGCCCGAGAGAAAATGGAGACGCCAATGGCAGATGCCGAGGCTTCCCCACTAGCAGGCGGTTTTGGCTTTTCACTCTCTGCCTACAGTCAGGGCAGGGATCAGCACAGCCAGCTTCCAAATACGTCCATGAGTCCTACATCTGTGGAAATGCCCAACCTCACAGGAAAAATAGGTTTTAAAAACTGAATCTGTTTTGAGCATACACTTTTGTTCTTGCTGTTCCCTATACAGTACAATATAACCACTATTTACATAGCTTTTACAGTGTTTTAGGTAGCAAGAAACTGAAAGATGACAGGGTTTATAGGGTAAACAGTAAGTTATTTGCCAATAGACTCCATTTTGCATATGATGCTTGATTTTCTCTGGATTTTAGTATCTGCAATGATCCTGAAAGCATGCTGCTGTACATAATAAGTAATGACTGTACTTTTCCTGTCTTGTGGCACTAACTCAGTGGCTCTCAACCTGTGGGTCACAACCCCTTTGGAGTCAAACAACCCTTTCACAGGGGTCACATATCATAGATCCTGCATATCAGATATTTACAGTATGATTCACAATAGTAGCAAAATTACAGTTATGAAGTAGCAACGAAATAATGGTGTGGTTAGGGGTCACCTCAACATGATAAATTGTATTAAAGGGTTGAGGCCTTAGGAAGGTTGAGAACCTCTGCTCTAACAGGAATGAGCTATAATCAAACGAAGGTTCCTTTCTCTGGAATACTGTCCAGTGCTGAGTTGGAGGCTTTGCTCGGATGGGCCCTTTACTAGCATGACAGAACTCACATGCCTGCCAGGCCATTCACCCAAAGGGGGGGTGTCTTGTAACACTGCCTTCATCACAGACAGTTAATTGGCCGAGCCCCCAAGCCACCTCCACAGACATGCTACTGTCCACTAGCTTATCAAACAACCCGTGCCAAACCCACAGGTCTTGCCACCTTGCTTTTCTTATTTTACTATTAGCACATTTGACATACGATGTTCTACGTGAGTGGCTGTTTAGGTGCTTGACCCCAGCTTCTTTGTATTAGTTTGTGAGAGTCGCCACGAACTTCATAACCTAAATGACAGGAACTGATTTCTCTCAGCTGTGACAGTTAGATGTCCAGGGTGAAGATGCTGGCAGGTTGGCTTCTTCTGAGGATGTTCTCCTTGGCTTGAAGAGGACCATCTTCTCCAAGTGTCTTCTCATCGTCTTTTCCCTGGACTTTTCTAGGCCTTAATTTCCATTTCTCTATAGATCACAGTTGTTGTGCATTAGAAGCCATCCTAACTTAACTGTAATTGCTTTTTTTTTAAAGAGACTCTATTTTCAGATAGAGGCATAGTCTGTCATGCTGGCGATGAAAACTTCAATGTAAGAATTTGGATGGAGGGAGGGGTTGGTCCAGACACTCTCTGACTCCAAAATCCAATATTCCCCATCTATCCAACTAATATTTACAGAACCTTCCAGGTGCCCGGGACTGCACATAGCACTTCTGAGGATGTTTTCTCATGCAATTTTCAAAACAGTCCAAATCGGTTTATGTTATAATTCCCATGGCATGGTGAAAAAGAAACATTTCAAACCATCTGATGATTCTGGTTAGGAAGACACAACAAAGATGGGGCTGACCCAGCCTTCAGCTTCAGTTCTTTGACCCCAAACTCAGCGTCATCTCTAAAATAGAACTCCGCTTCCCATGTGAAACTGGGACAGGCAGCAGCAGGGACAGGGTGACCCGACAGTGGCAGTGAAGGTGGTGGGATGGGGTAGGAGCGCTCTCTTAGGAAACATCACAAATATTGGGGATAGTAACTAGAGCAACCCTAGGAGGTCCGTGGTGGCGCTGTGGTTACTGCTGTTGTTGTAGTCGCTGACCTCTGGGTAGAGAGGGCAGAGAGAATACCTGTTGATATTTTCTCTCTCTCCCAAAACTGTTCACAAAGATGGGGAATATAAGACAAGAAGCAATAACCATACAATTTTGGATGTGGAAAGTACATATAAGTGTGACAATTGATTTGCCTAGCCAAAGAAAGTTGAGCCCTGAGCCAGTGATGAGGGAAATCAAGAAAAACTAAATTTATCCTGCAAAGTTCCCTCCCTCCTCCAGAGACCAGGAATAAATAGTTGTTTCCAGAGAGATGGAGAGATGAGGGGTAGTTGAGGTGTAGCTATAAGCACAGACGGCCAGTCATGCCTGGCACCGCCCCTTCACCTGCACTCAGTGGCTTATTTCCTGGAGAAGGGAACCAGTGTGCTGCCAGACCTCGAGGGTGGGTACCAAGACAGTGATGATGGGAAGACTAACTAGAGACCTGAGAGTGATCTTCCAGGCCTCTCCCTTCTCTTTGCTCTGACAGAGCTAGCTGCCCCACTCAGTTCCAAAGCATCCTTGAGCAGCCACAATAGGCTATACACTGTATAGTCACGCTTCCCTATAGGGACACGAGTCTTCTCTGGGAAATACAATCACTCTAAAAATATCCATAGAATTTTCCCAACTGAGCAGTCATATAGATAAGTCTACAGTGAACTCTACTTGACTAGTCTCATAACCGAGACTATTCATAGGAATCCTTCAGCAATAACCCAGAACTGAAGGGTTTGACAAGATCTATCAGTGGCTTGCACAACAGAACCAAACAGACCAATACCACATCACTGGGTAATTCTGAAACACTGGGGACAGAAAGACTTTAACACATCTCTGGAAAAAAGAAATAGGTTCACACAATGATCAAGAATCAGGATGACAGCAGAGGCAACACTGAATTAGCCAATAAGAGAATAGTATCTTTGAGTGAAAGCCGGTTTCAGCCTTCAGCATTACAAGGTAAAGACAGGATGGTTTCAGGTATAAGGGGGAGTTCCCCTATGATTAGCCTTGATTGGCAGTTGATGAATTGTATAGTCATTTGAGGGGAGAAGCCTCAAGGAATTCTGTAGGTCAGATTGGCCTCTGGACATGTCTGTGGTGAATGAATTGATGTGGGTGGGCTCATCCCACTATGGGTAGTACCATCCCTGGGCAGGTGGTCCCAGCCTACATAAGAAAGCCAGCTAAGCACAAGTCTCTGAGAGAGCCAGAGAGTGAGCCAGTAAGCGACATTTCTCCATGGTTCTTGAATAGAATTCCTGCCCTGACTTCTCTTAATGACAGAGTGTGAGTTGGAAGTATAAAGCGGAATAAACTCTTTTCTCCCCTAAGCTATTTTTTTTTTGTCAGAGTTCTTTTTCACAGAAGCAGGAAGGAAATGAAAACAATATAGGACTAAAAAACTCTTCAGTGTGGTCCTTCCCTAAATTGCAGGGATCTATAGTGTATACATGTATGATATTTTCAAAGAATTAACATGAAATATTTTTATTTTATTTTAATTTTTGTTTTTTTTTGAAACAGGGCTTCCCTGTGTACCAATCCTAGCTGTCCTGGAACTTGCTCTATAGACCAGGATGGCCTCTAACTCACAGAAATCTGCCTGTCTCTGCCTCCCGAGAGCTGGGATTAAAGGCATCCACCACTACCAACTGATTTATAAAGTATTTTTAAAAAGAGAGAGAAGAACATGGGATACAGGAAAGGGAAGCCAAAAAGATGAATCAGATAACAGAGAACAGAGTTGCCAGCTCGCAGCTGGCACAGTGGGCAACTCTTCATGCTGGAGTAGTTTAGAGGCAACAAGACAAAGCCACCCAAAACTATGAACTAGGTAGAGGAGCGGCTGCAAATGGGTGTCTTATGGGATGATGTTGCCATCTGTGGGGAGCTTATGGTTGAATCAATAATGAGGGCATAGATTATTATTATATTATTATAAAGGCACAATTATTGACTCCGGGGAAAGCAAACCCAAATAACAGGCAGCAGAGGAAGAGTAATTATAGTATACCACATGACTCAGTCCCCAAAGGCATTTTAACAGTCCTAAGGAGGTGTGCAATGCATTGTCACTTAATCAAGGTATGGTAAGCTATAGAGAGAGAAGGCAGGGCTGGGAAGGATGTATGTGATGGGTGGGGGATAGGGTGGTGGTCAAGGAGGAGGACTAATGTCTTATTACACAGTGAAAGTCAATAGGTAATACCTGAAATAGTCCCATCCAGATAACATAGTCCCATCCAGAAATACAGAGGACTGCAGCAAATGCTAAGAAAGTTAACAGTTTCTACTTTTTTGGAAGGGGAGGAGGGCAGAAAGAAACTGCTTTTGTCTAAACACCTTACTGAGCCGTCTACTGCTTTATCTGTATTCATATCTGACTAAAATCACATTTAAGCTTTACACTGTCTCACTGTATAAACTTGGTGAGTTACTGCCCAAGCTTGGTTTCCAGGTTCCATATTTATAAAATGAAGGAGTGTAGTCATATGATCTCCTAGGTCCTTGATTTAACTGTCACTCACAACTCCTGTCATGGTGCCTGAGACTCTCTTTAAAAACTCAACTCTTTGATCTTGGGGAATTTTCACATTCTATGAGAGCCGGGGAAAGCAGACAGCTAAAAACAATGCTTCCTGGTGGCACAAGTGGGTTCCATAAACCTGGCAAGTCTGGGGGACCAGTCGCCCACCATACCATCTCTGCTGCTTTGTGGCAGGTCTTAAAGAAACTGATGAAATAAACTGAGGGCCAACTGAGAGCAGACCTTCTAATTACTAACATAGTTTGAACTAGGGACTTCTGAGCAGTGAGATTCTCAATTGTGTCAATGGTGGACAGAATTCCTAGGGAATAAGGCAAGGTATAATGACTATTCTTGGATGTCAAATTGACTACCACAACTGGAATTAACTAATATCCAAGCAGGCTGGTGCACCTGGGAGGGACTTTTCTTGACTGGGTCAGGTGAGGTGAGAAGATCCACCCTAAATCTGGGCCACACCTTCTGGTGGCAGCCTACCTACCAGCCTACCTACGTGGGAGAAGGAAGCTCTTGCTTTGCCTGCTTGCCCTTGCTCTCACTGGCAAGTTCATTCCTTCACTGGCGGTAGAGCCTACTTATTCATGATTCCAATGTATACTGAATACAAGCTGAGACATCCAGCCTTGTGGACTAGGTCCTAGGACTTTCCGTTGGGAAACAGTCACCATTAGACTAGTTGGACCACAGCTAGTAAGCCTTTTCAATAGATCACATATATTCACTCTGTCAGGTCTGTTCCTTTAGAGAACCCTGACTAGTACAAAAGGCTAGCCTCCTTTTTGTATTACAATTTAGCATGCTTTTCCAGGGAGGCACAGCTTCCTGAACACCTGGGAAGAGAGCAATGTTAAAATGTCATTAAGGACAGAGAGTCCTGGTGAATTTAAGGAACAGGAGTGCTTGCAACTTCCTTTCCTGCATGCCAAAGACCAAATTTTAGTGCTCAGAATGTCAAATGTTAATCCTTTATGACACTTTAAGTAAATGAAATGGCTGTTGTATGACCTTGATTTCATGTCCTCGACCCAAGTCTGACTGCCTTCCAGTCACCCCAAGTACCTCATGAAGGAGTTGGGGCTGGTGTTCTTTAAACTCCTCAAATGGAAACCAGTCACCAAGAGGTTCTGTGCTTGCTCCATATTGCCCAAAGGATCCCCCAGAAACAGCTGTATTCATTGACTTTTGGGTAGCCATGACACTCAAGATGGAGAAAATAATGTCACATCTTTCTTTACTGTTTACATTCTTATTTGTTATGTGATTAACAAAGACATCATCTTCAAAGTTTACCTTTATGGGAAACGGAGTTAAAGGGCAAGTAAGAAGGATTCTACACTTGACTTCTAATGTGATCTAGAAGCTTGAGCTAGATGAAAGATTCCAATGCTCTTTACCTCTTAATGAAAACTGATTGAAAGTTTAAGATCATATTTACATTTAGCCCTATATTCAAAGAATCCCCACTGCCTTATGTAGGCTGTATCAAAGGGTGAGGACATTTAGTCATAAGCATGAAGACCAATGGGCGGAGTTTTGTATTGTCCATTCATCATCAGACTGGGCTACACTGGGCCTCCTGACTGTTCCCTCCCACCCTTCCAGGCAGACGACAAGCTCTCTTTTCTCTCACACCTCACAGGTAGAGGTGTCATCTCTGACAGTCAGGGGACACTGCTAGACACTGAGCATGATGCAGAGGGGGAGAAAGCAGCTCAGGTCAAGCAATAGAAGGCTGGCTCACCCCTCAAAGTCACTCCTCACAGTATGTGCAAGGGACTCGGGGGAGGAATTTTTTCTCTTATTTTTCGTGTGTATGTGCGCACACGCGTGCACGTGTGCACACATGTGTGTGTTTTTGCATATGTGTGGGCACATGTGTGGGTAGATGTGCCAAAGTTTGAGGTCAATAATCATGCTCAATTGTTTTTCCACTTTATTCATTGGAGCAGGCTCTCCTAATCAAACTCATAATGCATCAATACAGCTAGTGTCATTAGCCATCTTTCTCCAGTAATCCTACCTCTGCCTTTTTGAGATTAGAATTTCAGGTGAGCCACCATACCTACATGTCACTTATGTGGCTTTCTGAAAGTCAGTTCTCATACTTGTACAGCAAGTGTTTAACCTCTGAGCTGTCTTCGCAGCTCAGTAGGGAGACTTTCAACAGCTACAGTGAGGATGAGTGGAAACAGTGAGTGAACACATACTTCTCCTGTAGCACTGAGGAGCGGCATAAAACAGCCAGCTCAGGACAAAGAGACAGTGCCCTGTGCCGTGGGGCAGAGAGCCTGAGTCTAAGCAGGGCTAGAGGAAAAAGCACTATGCCTATCAATTTGGGCTTTCTTTTAAGTATGAACCACTGGCTAGGAAGTGGCCCCTTCTCTTATTGAGTACTGGCCAATTTGCTATTAATTAGTGTACATATAAAAGTTCAGTGGGAAAGATGGAAAACCCAATCTTAACCTAAACAGTGAAATCCATACAACCTGGCCTTGCCTATCTGCAATATAGATTCCTGCCCCCACCCCATTATGTTATACACAATAAAATGACCATCCAGCATCAGAACAGGACACACACTCAGCCTCTCGGTGTCAACCTCAGACTCAAACCCTTCACAGTCCTTCTGTTGGCAGCTTGGGATGAAGCCAACAGGGGACATAGTGATCCCTTGGTCCTCCTGAAACTGTACTATAGACATGGAAAGGAATGAAATGGCCTTTAGAGTTAAAAAAAAAAGTGCATGTCAGGAATGCTTTAAACAGAGACTTTTGGGAAATACAGCCTTAGGAAGCAGCAAGTCCCAGACTGGAAAGTTCTAGAACAGAACATGCCCGAACAACAAGCATGCACTGAATACCATGGATGAGAAGAGCGCTGTCCTATGCCACCCCATGGGAGCACTCTCTTGGGTGTAGCTCTGAGAGACAGGGACAAGGTCAGCAGAGGGATCTGCCAAACACTGACTTAGAGAGATACTATCTTGTTTAGGAGAAGCTTAGCATCAGGGCAGGCTGGAAGGGAGGGACAGTTGCACAAACGGTACAGGTCATTATCCTGAAGACAGAAGGGAACTTCTCTAGAGCTGCAGTTCCCAGGAGTGGTGATTTGAATGATAACGACCCCCACAGGCTCATAAATTTCCATGTTAACTCCAGTTGGTGAAGTATTTGAAAGGATTAGGAGGTGTGGCCTTGTTGAAGCAGGTGTGCCTTTGTTGGATGAGGTGTATCACTAGAGGTAAGCTTTGAGATTTCAGGCCTAGCTGTGTGCACACTCTCCCTCCCTCCCTCCCCCCTCTTTCTCTCTGTAGATCAGTATGGAGCTCTCAGCTACAGCCCCAACACCACTTGTGCCACCATGTTTTCCCACCATGGTAATAATGGACTAAGCCTCTGGAACTGTAAGAAAGACCCCAGTTACAAGTTTATCCTTACAAGTTGCCTTGGTCATTGTGTCTCTTTACAGCAACAGAACAGTGAAGAAGATAGTAAGTTACTTGAGGAATACATAATAAATGTAAATGTGAGTATGACCAACTGGTGTGGGAGGTCCTTCTGTATATGTGTTGCTTTTATTGGTTAATGAATA
>LOJH01022132.1:0-20012 GCA_001685095.1 Ellobius talpinus
GAGGATGGGGAGGGAATTGGGAGGAGGGGAGGAGGTGAAAAAATTTTTTAATAATAAAAAGATTAAATAAATGAACATTCATAAAGTGAAAAAAAAAGATACTACCTGGGAAGAAAGGCTCTGTAGCAGAAAGTGGCAATGGCACATTTGAGGATGCACGGGAAGAGGGAGATGTTGATGCAAGGGGTGGGTAGCCGCAGCTCACTGAGCACATCCAGATGCATTTGGGAGCTGTAGTGTGATAGAGAAGGAGGAGAAACCACAGAAGGAACCCAACCCTCTGGCTGCGGACCACTGGCTGACTGTGAAGAGGTATCAAGGAAGAGCTACAAAGTGCATTATTGTTTCGGTGGCCCTGAATAGTTGTCTAGAGAGAGCTGTCAGTGTAATCTATGCACTTCTCAAAGAACCAGAAGAGATGATAATAAAAATGCCTACCGTGGCTTCTGAAAACAAGAGCAATATAATATTGACACGAGCACTGTGATGCCTGAAGTGACACAATATTGAGAAAACAGCCTGAGAGCTTTTCAGACACAGAAAGAGAGAGGCTTTGTGTAAAAGAAATGGCAGTATCTAGGGGACTGGATAAAATTTATATAAGAAAACAAAATAAAACAAAATCAAACCAAAACTGTTCATGGACTTCTGTGACTAACAGCATTCTGTAAAACTTTGGAACTCTGCTTTTCCATGTCTGGCCCATATGCCACATCCCCTAACTAGCTAGGTAACTCCTCAGAGTGATGAGATTTCTAGCCTTGTTGGATCTTTGAAATGAACTTGGAAATCTGCAGATTTAAAACACGGATTATTATTTTCAAGAAAATAATAATCTTTGCTTCGATCTCATTCAATGAATCCCATCTTCAAATCCATCAGAATCACGTGAGAGCCTTCCAAGGGAAGGCTTCCAGGATCAACACCTAAGCTTTTTAAGTCAAGAGGCTTAGGATGACAATGAAACATAAATGTGTTTCAAAATGAATAGGAGTTGTTGTACACAGACACACAGACACAGACAGTCAGACAGACAGACAGTCACACACCACATCCTTAAAGAAGATAACATGAACTTGAAAGGGAGCATGGAAGGAGCTGAAAAGGGGAAGGGTGGATGAAATAATGTAAATAAATGATGTGAAATTGTGTATGAAATACTTTAAAAATAAGATAAATACAAAAAATAAAAGGATCAGGGATATTTTATGTTGAAAGCCACTAGTCTGATTGTCTTTCAATTTTATTTAAGAAATTTGCAGTAAGATCTCTCAGAAAATACACATACTCCACACCCTAAATTATTTGAGGCTGTGCACACTATCTTTTTCAGTCTTGTCCCTTCAGAAACCCCATTCTCCCCATTTTCCAGGACTCAAATGGATTCTTATTTCCATTTTTGGCTTTATGTTATATATTGGTGCTCTTGTCTGTGATTTATTAATTACATCATCTATACATATCTTTATAATAAACACTACAAATAAACTACTAAGCTAGTATGTAACTTAGGGACATCATATCTATCACACGCATAGATAATGTTTCATATTAGGCTCTAAAACAACTCACTAGGCATCCTTTCTTCTTTTTAAAGGAAAAAATTGAATATCTATGGAAAGCAAAGGAATTATATGGGAACAAGATTGTTCAGTAAATGAACAGTCACTGAGAAATGACATATCCCTTAAGACAAAAATATCTTGTTCAATGATGGAAATGAACTGTGAGTAACAGACGAAAAGTGAAGTGTGGACTTAAGAACAAAGTCTTCATGTTCACAGAGGTCGACAAATAATAGAGAAGGGCTCTCTTATTTGTGCAGAGACAAGAGAGGCAAGAAGAGAGGTTAAAGGTAAAAAGTACCTGGCTGTGTTCCAGGTTTTGTAGGAGGCACTGAGGTTGTCAACAAGGAATTGAGATTTTGATGAAAGATTAAATGATTATTGTCAACCCTAAGGATTCACAGAGACCCCATCCTCCAAATACCCAAACCGAAGGATGTTCAAGTTTCTTTTATAAATTACGCAACCCTTCCATAAACTTTAAATCATCCTGAGGTGATCTACTCCTAGCTGAATGTAAATGCTGTGTCAATAGCTGCTCTACTGAGTGGCTTAGGGGAGAACAAAAAAAATCTAAACAAACTGAGTAGAGACAATCTTTTCCTGAATGGTTTTGATCCATGTTTGGATGAATTCTTGAATTTAGAGCCTATGAATATGAAAGACACACTCTGTAGCAGATCAGCTCTGTGGACTGTGATGAATGCAGTATTCAACTGTTGAGCCTCCTCTGCTCTCTCATGTCCAAAGGCTCTGTAAAGGTATAAAATTCATGAAGGAAAGAAGATGAAATGGGTTATTAAAAACACTATGTTTTCATCATCAACACAAAGAAGCTTTATTCAGCTATTAAATTTAATTAATGAATTAATTTGTGTGTGTGTGCCAGATCAGTGCCCATGGAGGCCAGAGACATCAGATCTCCCTTGTAGCAGGAGTTATAGGGAACTGCAAGCCATCAGACATGAGTGCTGGGAACTGAACTTGAGGTCTCTAAATGTACAGTACCCACTCTCAACCACTCTGCCATGTTTCCAGCAGCATTTTCAATAGAGTGGAATAGAATAAAAGACTTCATAAAAGGCACCAAGCTGAGGAAAGAACACAATATGCCCACATATGAGTTAGTCTCTATGTCTTATTTTCTGAGAGAAATGAGAATTGTCTAGCCTAATCTTGAACTTCGGTTGGGGGCAAAACATTCCATTTGTTTCTCTCCAATTTTTATCGTGTCATGGTCTCTTTCCCCATCTCATCCTATTGATGCTTTAACCTCTTTCTCCAGTGTACTAGAAAATAGCAAAAGAACAAGATAAAGAAAAATTAACCTGCAGTAATAGAAATGCCAAAGATTTCATCCGGCTGTAAAAACGAACCCATCCCGTCTACGACACAGACCTCAAAGTTAACACAGGAACATTTCATCACAGACTCTGAAAAGGAAGAATAAACTTTGGAAACATGGCCAGGGCTCAAGAATATGTCAGTTGAAGAGAGAGGATCCTGATGTGACTGCGAAATGGCCTGAAACACAGTGAGGGCCTTCTACCTGAGTTAGAGCTCACTATGGAGTAGAGCTTTGAATGAGGAGTAAGGAGGAAAAATATGATAAATGGAATGGAGTATTTACTATCTGCTTAGAAAATGAAACAAGTCCAGTTGATAGAGGTAGGAAAACGAAGAAGAGATAAAGATTAAATCACGTGGAATGTCAAAGCATTGAAAACACAAACTATGATAAAAGGAGTTATCAGGAGGATTGAATTTGCACCAATATATAATACATGCCTTGCATTGTGTCTTTGAGTTGTTGGCTTTTATTTTAATTATTCTGATTTAAAGTCGCAAATTTCTAAAGAAAGTAAATGCTATCTATGTATACCTGCATTATTCTGTCCAGAGTGTACTTACCCAGAAATGATAAGTAAAAAAATCCTGTACACATTTTTTGTGAACCTTTTTGTCTCATTTAAACCTAGTTGGAGGCTATAGATGTGGATGGTTGGCTGAACAGAAAAGAGCCTATGCCAGACCTTGAGTTTCGGAAGCACACAGATATATGGTGGTTGACATGAGTGATATGCCTTTAACCTTTTTGAGTTTCATTCTTTACCAGGAAAATGAGAAAACTATACAACTTTAATTTGCTTTGAGCAAATGGAATAAAACATTCAGGTTGCAATCTCAGTGCCAGGTAGAATTTACTACCTGTAATTTAGTATGAACAGTTAGGACTTTGATGTCTTTCCCCGCTGATCATCAGTAATGAAGCAGGTAGATGACTTCCAGATTATTTGAGATGCCGGGAAACTATAAGTAGGATCATCCACAGCTTCCAGTAATCCCCAGAGCATATGACCTGTGTAAACAACTTTAAGTACCAAACAAAACAACTGGAGGAAAGCTGGAGGGCTGTTGATACCTACCTCAAGGATAAAGCTAGTAAGATGGAAGTTAATAAAACAGAAATATAAAACATACAAATATTCACTTTGGCTTGTTTTCTCAAGGGACACATTAAAGCTCACAAAGCTGTTAAAATACTATGTTCAATTTCACAGCCTTTATGATATACAATAGAAGTTGTCACATGAAAATGAAAGAGGCATCTGCAAGCAAGACCAACATTTAATGAAAGTGACAACTTGGGATTTAGGCATGATGCATGGTCTCAGATGGAATGATAATGTTCCAAGCCATCTTGGTAACACATGTAGAACAAAGCTGAAGCTTTCTAAAAATTCCACCACACCATTTTTCCTATGAAATAAAATGCTCCCGAATAGGATTTTCTCTTTTTAGGTGGCAGATAGTTGGCGTTGTTTGCAAGACTTCATTCTTCTTGTCCCCTCTGTCCTAGACCCAGGAAACATTGGGGACACCTGATCACAAGGACATTATCTGGGAGAATGGGGCTAGTAAAATCTGCAAGTTTATAGTAAGACTTGTTTGGGAAGAGCTTCTGAAGTCTCCATGTGCTGTCAAGACCAGGACCAGGCAGCATCCTCTGCCATGGACATTTGTATTTGACCTCTGCTCAGGCACTGGAGTCACATGACTTCTCGTCATTCCCCCCTCTGCTCTATCACAATCAGGACAGAATGGCGATTATGAGCGAGGGCTTCACTCTTTTCACTCTTCCTTCCTAACAACATTCTACCCAATATATTTAAAGCAAGCTTCTCATACATACAGTAGAGTCATGATGTTTCTCTGATTAAAGCATTTCAGTCGATTTACTTTACAGTTAGAACCCAACCAATCAGTCATCACAGCCCACAGGATTCTTTTCCACTTTATACTCTTTCTCCTGATACTAAGCTTGGGGCATCCTCTTGTCTCTGCATTAGAGCAATCAGAATCACTTCTGCATCAAGATCTTTGTTCATGAAGACTCCTGCATCTTCTTCCGGCAGATACGTCAGGATGGCTGCTTCTCTTAGGCTTCAACTCAGAGGCCACCATCTCATAGAGCCTTTTTCTCATTCTCTTCTACATAAATGGGCCTTATTACCCCAATTTACTACACATTATTATTCCATATCTGTCTTTATGTGGTTTGTCCAGCACCATAATCACTATTTCTATTCCGCAAAGTACAACTTCCAAAAGCACAGGGATAGTGGTTAACATTGTTACTACTGTATGCTCAGTTTCCCCTTAAAAATGTTTCACATCTAGGAAGCATCTCTTAGTAGAATATAAAATAAATGAAGGGATCATTACCCAAACTTAATTCACTCACATAAATTCCCAATCTCAGTTACCATAATTCTGATTTTTTTCTTTCACGCCTAGGAGTGAACCCAGTGCTTTTGTGATAGAATACTTTCCTGTTGGCAAGACATGGTCATTTCTCTCTTAAACAATGACAACCTGAAGGGGACCTTCACAAGGCTGGGCCCATTAGTTTTCTGTCTCACAGAAGGAATAGTGACATCTGAGGCCACACTCTCTCCTGGTAATTATAGATGGTTTACAGTTATCAGGAAAGCTCACAATGCAATATCCGCCCCCCGAGGACTTATACATAGTTAACTGTTGCTAGGGGAGGTGTTGGAGTTTAGTTACCCATAAGTTATCCCCATTCCTTTAATTAACCAAGCCACTGCCATGTGGTGATATATTGATTAATAGAAATGGGTTAAATTAATATAAGAGTTAGCCAATAAGAAGCTAGAGCTAATGGGCCAGGCAGTGTTTTAATTAATATAGTTTCTGTGCGGTTATTTTGGTTCTGGGTGGCCAGGATGAACAAGCTGCCGCAACACTAATTAAACTCATTGCTTCATCAAGGTTGATGTAAATGAAGCAATTTCTTCAGTTTGTATCTGGTGCCCCATCTTCAGTAAATTGTTCTGATGAGTTACTCAGGAATTTCAAGGATTGGAAGACCAATAGAGGAAGGGCAGGCATTAGAGAGAGTAGTAGGCATCAAAGAAGCAGTATTTGATGCCTTGTTTAATGTGCTGGACAGGATGGACAGGATTGTGTTCGAAAGACAGTTAAGAAAGGTGGAATCATCAGGGACTACAAGAGTGGAACGGGGTTTGACTGGCTTCATTGAACCTCAGGTGGGACGTGATTTTGGTGAGCGAGATACAAAAGGCATTCTTGGAGGTCTGTGTGATTAACCGATACTTAAATCAGGTTTGTAAAATGCTAAAGCAATGGAGAAGAGATGAGAAAGTGAAAATGTAGACCAAAGGGGTCTGTCTTGGTCATCCAAAGCAAGTGTGGTAAGATGTGTGTCGATCTTGAGTTTTGAAAGAAAATAAAAAACGAACACAGAAAACAAAACTGATAAGTTGAAGTCAGAGATATGAACCTAGGGAAGGTTTTAAGCTTAAGTGAAAATTTAATGAAGGTCTGAATGATAGACCAGTGCAGATGAAAAAGGCCCAGTTTACTCCCTGAGTGAGCAGTTAATCCCTGGAGTAGGTTCTGTACACTTCTCTCCTGTAAGAGAGAATTCTAGGGATGGAAATAGGCCATCTAACTCAGCACCCTCTTTCCAGTTAGGTTTAACCACACAAGAAAGGCAACTCTTGTACCGTTAAACTAGTGAGCCCCAGCCCAGACTCAGGGACTCTCAGAACCTGGGAGTCTATGGGAATTCAGCATGTAAGAACATAGCTGTGCTTCCTTTTGGTCATAGGCCAATCAGAGTAAGAAAGGCTGGAATGGGTCTGAGCAGTCTTTTGGACGTGGGGAGATGAAGATGAACAGTAGCACTGTGGTACCACCCAAGGATGGGCAGATGGCACGAGAAACGGAAAATGACTATTTCTGAGAGCTGAGATGGGGCATTCTTCTCTACACTGATAACGGACATACCGATCTCTGATATTTTGAAGAAATAATTAATAAATGTGGTATGCCATTTCCACAATATATTTGGACATTGTTATTATTTTTCCTTGGCATTCTCTTAGTTGCTGACTCCCGATTTCAATTGGCAATTATATGGACTGATTCAGAGACCCTGCCCAGCCTTTGCAAAAATATTTGGTTTTATAGATGATATGACACAAACTCTAAGTGTTTTACTGGTTTAGGAAAGCATTTAATTGTGAGGCAAGCACAGCTATGAGAGTGTGGATAGGAAATCTGTTAACACAGGATGCAAGGGCCAGACATATCATGAAAACCTTAGAATTGTTATGATTTGTTAAGACACAGATGATAAACAACTTGGATGAAAAAAAATCCTTCAACAGCCTGTGCTTGTAAACTTTAAAAAATAGTTTAAAAGCGTGGATGGAAGTCATTTGTGCATGGAACAAGAGGTTCCCATAAGCCAACAGCCTACAGAATGAAAATTCCAGTGCCAGGGGTAATTTATCCCCCTAAAGGCTGTTGGCCACTGAGGTCCGAGAGACTCCTAAAATGATAAAGGCTATTTCCACAGCTGGCTGAATGCCTGAGCTAAATGTTGAGACCCCATGCCTGAAGATGCTGAATGCTTAGGTTATAGGACATAAAGAAGTCAGACTGGAAATAAACAGGAAGTTTCTTCTCTATTGGCTGGCTTTTGTAGTGCCAGAAGGCACTGAGCATGTCGTGGGGAAAGAATGACACCAACTGTCCTACTTGGCTGTGAACCCTTTGTACCATACTATTAGCATGCCAGGCATGATGCATCAGCTTATACAAGAATGGCATGACAGTTATGGATGTAGCCTTCTGCTTTCTGATGGTACCCAAGATCTACTCCACAAGAGAGGACTCGTGTCCAGTGCTACAGCTAGGAAAGTCATAGGCTGGCGTGAAGAAGCTATTTCTGTTGTTCTGCTAGGTAGATATGGATGGCTGACAAAAATTGCCTTCCAAACATTTTTTTTGGTTTTGTCCATAGATCATTGCTGTTGTCATCTTTGATCAGAGAAGCTTTCTTTTTATCATCTATCTATCTATCTATCTATCTATCTATCTATCTATCTATCTATCATCTATCCATCCATCATCTATATATCTATCTATCTATCATCTATCTATCCTGTATGCATGTATATATATATATATGAGTATGTATATATGTATGTGATGTGTAACATTAACTGCAGAAACCCACTACAACTCAAAACACTAAGCATAAGCTGCTGTTGACTGGTCAGTTATTAACAGGCCATCTCCATCACCTCTTCCTAGACTCTGATATATTGTAGAAGAGGGTGTGGAAAGGCTATCTGAACCAGAAGGAAGGGTGATTATGGAATGCTATTCTATGAGCAGGTCAGGCAATTGTATCTTGAACTATCAGCAGCTATGATTGCCAAAGATCTTCACAGGACTGGGTCCACTAATTGTTCATCACCAGGGGAGCTCACAAGACTGTGTCTCTTCTTCCCAAGGATTTACAGGTAGCCATTCCTGGGGACAGGTGGATTGTTTTTCCTTAAGTGGTTTAGCCATCCATAAAGTGCTCATACTCTTAGGGGTAATTCCATTAAAATAGTTGTTTCTCCATGATGGACTTGAATAGACTTGTTTCTTTGGTCTGCTGTTATTGTCCTATATCGGATGAACAGATATCAATTCATCAACCACACACATGATAGGCAACTCTTGTACCATTTAACTACAATCAGTCTATCTTTAGTGACACTGTACTCTGAACTGTTCTGGTTGCCTTTCTAATAGGAATTAAGCTTTTAAATCTTCTATTCATCTTCTGATACTGAAACCTTTTCTTGACAACTAGTATCAAGATTAGTATTAAGAGATGTATGCGTATTACCCATTTTTCTTTACATTCTCAACCTTCTAATATTTCTTGGGTTCAAATGATCTGTCTGTTCAAAGGAGGAATTCTAGATACTGAGACATAAATAACACCTCAAATACACCAAGTTTCTGCTATTTCTGCTATATGATCTTTAATAGTCTTATAGATTCTATAAAATAATAATTCTAATAATGAAAACATACACTAAAGATAGAACTATGTAAAACTTGTTTTCTCCTGGGAAAATAGTTTCTATGAGCTAACTGATGAACTTATACATGACCTTACAGAGAATATTTTAATTTCAAGTCTTCCTGAATCAACTATGAGTCATGAAGTACAGGGGACAGAGAGGTCGCACAGCCTAGAGTAATTACAGTGGCATTACAGAGCAGGAGGGGGTGAAGAAGGCCTGTGAGTCGCAGATAGATTTAAATAATTGCTATATTTAGTCATACAATTTCCCCTCACCTGAGGGGGAGGAGCTTGATTCTCTTCAGAGCCCAGTTTCTCCTGGCCTGATGCCAGGCTGCCAGTAGCAACAGCCTTTTTGCTGAAAAATGGCCAACAAGGTAACCGTGAATAATTTCAGGCTGGAAACACCAATTTCACAAGCTGAAATGTTAATGAGCATAGGAGCTAGGATACATTTATGTGGATGCAAATTACTTCTTTTACTTTTCGGTTTAGAACTCTCCTGGTGGCTACAAAAATGCACAGAGCAACAAAATATCGGCAGCTATTTATTAATCGACTTCACTAATCACTGAAAAACATTTTAACCACCTATAACTGGACTGTACTTCAGAAAAAATTAACTGAGATAATATCACCATAAGCTCTGATGTGCACCATCATGGAGAGGATGAAGACTGTGTGGCCTGGCCCTTCTCCTTATCCTTCTACCACATCACTCTTGTTAAGTTACACTTTGCACTCTGGAGGTTTCTCCTAATATCTTTCTGTACCTCCTAATCTTAACATAGCCTCTTTCAGTTACCCCGCCTCCCCCAAGAAAAGAACAGATAACATACCAAAAGATATATGTACAGAAATAGAGAAAATGGGTTAGATGCCATTCCAGTGACACTCAGAAGATGGCATCAAATACTGCTCATCCTTCCTAATAGCCAAATGACAAGAAAAGCCAGACCTGTAGGTCTGAACTGCTACCATTTCTAGCAACACACCTGGTTACTCCATGGATGTATTTATTGCCTAAGCATCATGGGAGGACAGTGTAGCTTCTGCCTTCCTTTCTTATCATTCTCGTTGTGCATTACAACTCCAGAGGATTAAGGAAACCATTTCTGATAAATAGCCAACGTTTGGCAAGTTCCGTCAAACAGGTGCTAACGGTTGTCACGCTGCTGCCCTGGAAGGCCTGGAACAAGTTCCTGGGATGGTACAAGTAATCTAACACTTCAATTTCTATGCCTTGTATAAGTGATCTTTGTATGTGGTCACCATTTAACTTCAGTATAAAACCCTGGATGGAATAAAGGGTAAATCAAATTAGCACTGTCACAGGAAGGAAGGGCTTGTTGCTTCTTAGGACTCAGAGGGCTGCCAGAAAGCTTTGTTGGGATCATAGAGCAAGGAGCTTTTTTATGAGGGTTCATGTCTTCACAGGCAGTGAAGTATCACCATTTGCACAAGTGTTTTGGAAGTTGAGGTTATTTGAACTATTACTCACCAAACTAGTGTCATAAAATAGATTCTAGAGTCTGCTGTGTTTAATGTATGGCTTACAACTGGAAAAGAGGGTGCTGCCCTAAACCTTACTGCTCCATTTATTTTAATCTAGCTACAGAAATAATATTTCACTATAATGGTTTTATGAAACAAAACAAGATAAGAAGCTTAAAGGAACTTGAAACATAAACATTAAAAAAATGATCTGGCACCTTCTCACAGATATAACCAAACTCAATTATTTTTACCCTGTGTTTATTAGTAGTTGCTGACTTTCTAATGAACTACCACAAACCGAGAGCAGCATCATATCTATATTATCTTTAGCCTCAAGCTAACAACAAAACATATCTTAAGCATAATATGCTACTGGAATTTTATTCACATACAATTATGTCAACTCAAGGAAACAATAATATAAAGATGATGGCAAATGTTGTATGGAGCTCAATATTTTCTATCCCTCTTCTAAACAATCATGCAATGGAGGCCCATTGTATCCAAATCATCAAATTTATTAGGGACATAACAGAAGATAAAATTAGCTGAAGTATATGACAGAAATTACCATCATCTTTACGTTATTTCTTTATTTAACTGGAAGTTTTGGGACTAAAATCATGCCCTTACACATTGTTGGTAGGTAGTTTTTCTACCACCAAGTCACACTCATGGGTACTCATTATTTTCATCATAAATTTTCATTACTAATACCTAAAAATCAAAATTTGCATACATTCATCTCTATATATGCATTAAATACACAAATATTTTTTTCAATAGGCAGGATCATTATATATTTGGAAATAGTGAAAATGTCATTCTATTGGAAATATTCTTTCTTTAAAGATAGAGGCTACCAATTTTGTTATGATTTTACTTTATTTTATTTTAAATTTTTTGTTCCATCTGTTGATCCTGAAAATCTCATACATGTCAGTCAAGCACATGACCACTAAATTGTATGTCCACTCATGTCTAATTGTGACTCTCTCACTCATAACAGGTTCTTTACATAATGGACACCTTTCAAGATGCTGACAACTGTTGCTTTAAAATGGAACAAAAGAAATTAATCCTACTAAAGGAATGATGATTAAAAACTACCAAATTAAAGAAAAATAGCTCTAATCTGATTCCAAGCCTATTATAGAAATTAATTGTATCTATAGGATTATATACGATGAAATAGACTGTCAGTACTTAACAATGGACAAAAGAAGCTTACGTCATCAAAGGTAGAGACCCTAACATGTTACAAAGCACAATATTCCCAAGGAGACCAGAATTTTATATAATTCACCAGGAAAATGATCTTCACTGTTCCTATATTTGGGGAAATCTGCAATGCAGTAGATAGTCTTCTGTATGAAAAGTCTAGCAGTAGGGCTGGAGTGAGAGCTCAGAAGTTAAAAGCACTGGCTGCTTTTCCAGAGGACCCAGGTTCAATTCCCAGCACCCATGTGGCAGCTCACAACTGTCTGTAATCCAGCTCCAAGTGAGCTGACACGTTCACACAGACATCCATGCAGGGGAAACACCAATACACATAAGATAAAAATAAATAGCAGCAAAAATGAATCAATGACATGGAAAGATCGACTTTACCACTATGCTAGTCTGTGAACCCCACTACCTCTTTCTAAATTTGCACTGAGTTTTAAGTTTATGTCTTTTGCTGGTCATGGGGCATTAGAAAAATCTGTATTCTGGAATATGATTTTAAATAACATATACTTTGCCTCGTCACTTACACTGTCTAGGACTTATATTTGGCAATGAGACATAGAGAGAACCTAAGGCTGAGGATATTTCTTAGTAGTAAAGAGATAGCCTAGCATATGCCAGACCCTGGATTCAATCCCAATACGGAAGGGAAATAAACGAGGGATCCCAAATGCAGGACAGTGAATACTAGGACATCATAGCCTAGAGTTTTTGTTCCAAGTCAATTTTTTGCTCAGCAGTTGCCAAGTTACTAGGACTAATAGATCTCATATGACAGAAGCACTGAAATTTCAAGACACCAATTGCTGAGTCAAAAGCACCGAGATTTATTTATTTATCTTTTTTTAATTTTAGGGAAAAAATGGAATGAAGTGCTTGACTTGAATATCCTGGCCAAACTCCAAGTCAAGAGATTATAGTCTGCTTTTCTTTACCCCATGTAGTTTCTTTTGGATGCTGTAGTCTCATGCAATTCCTTTCTTAAACGATTTCTCAGTATGGTTGTAGTCTGTTAAACAAGTGCTGTGTACCACTCCAGCAGTGGGTAAGGTGATGTCCTGGCTCCCTATAGTTTATAACACACTCCTCAGGAGGTGAGAGGTACTGCATAAATCCAGGACACAGGTACTCTGGTTAAAAGGGCATGCCGCACTCATCTCAATATAACAAGATACGTTTTTTTTTAAAGCCCAATATTGAATGTGCAATGAAATTATTTTCTTAACAATGTGAGCAGACATTCAAGGCTGTTGGATTGTTTTCCCTATCTTCTGACATTTTTCTCTGTCATACTTTTACCTCTTTATCTAGTTTGACAATAGAAGGGTCCCAAGGGAAAGACTCAGTGAATCCGGGACTCTAGGAATACAGTCATTAAGGAAATGTAATGCATTTAGTGCTGTTAAACTACATTCTTAGTCAGAGTAGACACGGGGGTAGAAATGCAGTAAGCTTCAGCTGTAAGAGAGCAGGGCATCTCAACAACGCAGCCTGGCGTTATTTTCTGTAGGGATATTACCTAGCTATTCAAACTGTGGTCCAAAAGCCAGATTTGATTCATCAGCAAAAGACATTTTACAATGATGAGACAGCATTATTCCAAGCCTAATGCTGCATCATAATAAAAACACAAGCATGGGAGAGAAAGCCAAGATGAAGTAATTCACTGTGAGTTTAAAAGTCCACTGCCTTCCTGAAAAAGAAGCCTGAACTAAGAGCAAATTCTATAGAGGTGAAAATTTTAATAAATTTGCAGAAAGCAAATCACCATGATGGCTCTTATTTTAGTCTTTGGGCTGTGTTTGTTATCCCTAAAACATACCTTATCCATCTAATTAAGCTCTCTCTTCAAACTTTTAGCCACCAAAGGATTAAAGGAAGTTTTTGTTAAATTTGATTGAATGTTTTTAAAGTGGTGGGGACAAATCAAAGATACATTTTTGTCCATGAAAAGAGAAGATATGTAAACATTCATATGCACCCTGCCACAGGCGGTATTTTTCTTTAAATATTTTAGTTGTTTTGCCATGCAGGCGATTAAAGCAGAGAACACAGTTAAAATAGAATTAAAGGACCTTGAAATTACCAAAAGCAAAACCTCTCAGTCTTGTACCTTAGCTTCATTTAAATTCAGAGCAAGGGGGGTTATTTTGATGAAGAAAGTTGAAGTGGAAAATCAACAGTCAGATGATGATCTTCCCATCAGAAAAACCAAAAAAGAACACCGTGCTTTTCAGCGAGAGAGTCCTTTAAAATCTGCATCACTTTGACTGAAATATTAGCTTCCGAAAACACAGACTCTATGCGGTGCTGTTCTTCAGGACATCATTGCCACTAAGAATAGACCATAAATTGGTAGCACAGAGTGCCTCTCAGTTCCGATTTTTCTAAAAGCACTTCACAAAGCAATTAGTCAGATAACCATGGTATGCCAACTCTGGGTAGCTTTTATATAGTCACAAATAGCACATCATCTTCTCAAAGGTTAGGACGGAGTGTGGGGAGAGCCTCCACTCTCTCCAGCTGCAGTTCCGTCTTGCCTTAAAGAACTTGTATGCTCTTTTCTCCATAAAATAATCTGGAGTTAAAGCTTGCTCTGGGTGTGTGTGTTAAGCCTTAAGTTTTTTAATTGAAAAATTTATTTTTCATACAAAAATATTCAGATCATGTATCCCCTCCTACACTTCCTCCCAGATCTTCCTCACTTCCCCACCCACTTCTGTCTCTTGAAAACACACAAGCAGACAATCAAACAACCAAAACCAACCAACCAAACGAACAAACCAAAACAACACAAGAAACATACATTGTTAGAGCCAGAGGGATGGATGACTTCAAGGAATCTTCCAGACACCGCAGGTCTGACGCACAAACGAAGTCACAGAGATTGTGGCAGCACATACAGGGACAGCACAGTTTCAAGCCTATTGGGTCCCAGATTCCAGAGAGGTATGGGCACACTATCTCCCACTATTAACCGAGAAGCTGTCTCTTTCTAATAAATGCTCACAAAGCAAACAACACAAAACCAAAATGTTTGGAAAAAAAATAAAAAAATAAAAACAAACCCAAACCCAAAAATCAACCAAGCAAAAAAAATTCAAAAATCCTAAAAACTTAGCTTCTTCCATGGAGTCTTGCTGGTTATATTAAACCACACTTAAGGGTAGAGGCACGCCTAGTATTAGATGGTCAGAAACAAACTCAAATGGTATTTTTGTAGGCTTGATCTCATGTTGCTTTGTTTTTACTGGTTTTTGGATGTCTGTTATAGGTTACTAAGCACTAAGTTTTGATTTTAAGATATTAGTTATCTTCTAAGTTGTCCAGAAATGTTGAATGACATTTCAAAATATTCTATGGTTATGTCAGTTTGGCTTTAGGTGGGCGGTGGGGGGGTTGTGTTCAGAATTTATTTTTTATTTTTATTTTGTTAATAGAATTTAATTTTATAGTGGATAGAAGGTATATCTATTATCATTCTAGTCCATCAAATATGACAAACAGTTTATGTCATAAGTGCTTATAGTTAATTAACAGGTTATTCTAGAATTATTCTGCAGCTTCAATTACACTGGACAAAAGAGCAGGGATTAAAGTGGGAACAATACTGGGTGTCTGCTTACGGCTGGGCATCACCATACAGAATTCTTGGGAAATTGCCATCTTGACTATGTTACTTTAAATGATTTCATCTGAAAAATGTGGCTAAGAAGATATTTACTGTTTCCTCATTATGTTCAGAAAAAAATATCTCGGAAAATTTAAACAAGAGTATTTTTGGAGTGTTTAAGTAGATAGATATCTTACTAATGTATATTGATACCAAGTTTACACTGCTTGGTCTTAACAAGATTCATATCACAAAAATATGATGGCAAAATGTTCTGTCAGAAACAAAGATTGGAACCTTTTAGCTACAAGATAGTGTGTATCAGTAAATCCAGTCTCAGCCTTGATAACTTGGCCTATAGAGAGGAGCTATAATTCTTTTTAAAGAATGAGCTTTATGTACTAAAAATAAAAAGATGCCACACAGCTGTCACCCACATTCAGAGGGCCTAGCTCGGTCTTATGCTGGCTCCCCAGCTGTCGGTCTAGAGTCAGTGAGCTTCCACAAGCTCTAGTAGGCTGTTTCTGGCAGGTTGTAAGGTCAATAGCAGTGGAACCAGTACTTATCCCTAGTGCATATTCTGGCTCTTTGGAACCCAGTCCCTGTGGAGGGATTCCTTGCTCAGTGCAGATATGGGGGGAAGACCTTGGTCCTGCCTCTAGTGATGTGACAGACTTTGCTGACTCCCCACGGGAGGCCTCACTCTCTCTGAGGAGCGGATGGGGGGTGGGGTGGGGAGAAGGTGGGAGGACAGGAGAAGAGGGAACTGGGATTGGTGTATAAAATAAAATTGTTTAAAAAATTAAAAAGACGGTTTAACAGAATTCTAAGAGGTAATTTTCATGGCATTTATGTTCAGAAGCAAGAGGAATGTTTTGTTTCTAAGAGGTAATTTTATAATTTTGAATCTTCCCACTGTTTCTATGGTTGAATAAACAGCCATTTTCCTTTTAGTTTAGAGCTGGATCACATCTTAGCAATGGTGAAGAAGTTCTGAGCTGCTTTAGCCATGCACTGCTATATTTTAACACATCTCAGCACAATTTAGTATGATCTCACGCAACGTCTTTAATACTCGTGTTGAGTTCTCCTTCCATTTTTGGCATAGTTTCACCAACCTCCCTGATACATTTCAAGCAGTCAATCCCCTCTTACAAAATATACAGTTGTACAATCCAGCCCCACCAAAAGTAAGTACGAGTACTTATTTTAAAGGGTGTTGATAGAATTTTTATTGCCTGTATCATACCTTGTTGGAGCTAATGAATTCTCAGTAGGAGTGTTAGCTAGCTTCTATGAGTCACTGATGTCCTCTCCCCACACCAGTACCGAATACATTCACTTCTGACAGTGACTGATTCTTGAATTATCTGTAACACAGTGGGCAGAAGTGTTTTTGCTGGGCCCTGCACTGTACACATCTATCCTTCCTATAACATGCGATTTCAAATACTAAGTGTGGTATTAATTTAATTCTAGTTGCTATTAATCACTCGTGTTCTGACAGACACAATTTTAATCCAAAGTAAAGGCTCTCTGCCAGGCAGGAGGGATTAAAATCGCAAGGATGATGCCAATCAGAATTAAGCCTGTCGTCAGAGGGCTGGCGGGGGTTTTCAGCATGGCTATCCTGGTTTTGAACAGGACCATTAGCTTCCTACTTTGAGACAAACATAAATAAATAAACAAACAAACAAACAAATAAATAAAATATAAAAACATGTCAAAGGTGGATTTTAAAAATAACGACAATAAACTGTCACTATCGATCCACAGAACAGTTTCCCCTTGTAGCTGGGGTTGGAGCCCGTGGCGCAACACTGGCAGCGCTGGAAAACAAAAGCAAAAAGCAACCCTCAAAGCAAGAGCCTCAGGAGTACTCCAAGGGCGAGGGTACTTGTCACCGAGTCTGAAGATGTGAGTTCTACTCAGCTAAATTGCCTCCTGGCCTTCACATGCATGCTGTGGCAGGTGTCTGCCTCCCTCCGCAGCAATAAATAAATTAAAAAAAAATAAAAAAAAACCTCCTCTTTTCCAGAACCCATCATTGTGGTGTCACTGACACCACCTTCTGTGCTGGATGTTACAAAGGGAGACTGATAAACACTCAGGATGACAGCCTCGAGCAGGCTCGTGTTCCCAGCTCACGCTAATATAACAAAAACAGCACATATGCATTCCAAAAGTACATGCTGGATCAGGGTTTCCTACTGGAATATTTTAAAACAAGTTCATTGGTGAGTAGACAGACCAGAGGACTATAGCAAGCCTTATTCTGTCAGCCACTGAATATCAGTTTAGAATATCAGTGCAATCAGCGAAAAATATCTTTTATCATCATGGTCTTCATTCCACCCACTCCTTGATCAGAAAGGAATAGGACAAAATGGAAAAAAAATCTACCAACATTGGAGCTCAAGAAATTTATCATATTTCCATGGGGTTTACATCTAGCCCTGTTTGCTGGTTACACTTAGTGTCTGAGTGTGACCCTGTGACAGATGTACTGTATGCTTCACGTCTAATCATTGATTTATTGTTAAGGACAACCCCATGAGGCAGGAATCGCATGTCATTATCCCAGGTTTGCAGAGGAAGAAACCAGATTCAGAAGGTTAAACACATCAGCAGGTATCATCAGGCTGGAAAATGGCGAAATCATGATTTGAATAATTTAGCTGAACTAGAAGCTTTCCACCTCCCTCCACCTCCAATGTGGAACGAACACTCTGCTGTTCTTCAAGATTCTCGACCCCTCTCACTTTTGCTTCATGGCTTCTTATACCTACCAGCCCATGCCACTTGGTGCCGGCATATGTGAGTACCGTGGTAGCCTCTAGGGACTGGGAGCTGGCAGGGCATGGGAGATGCTTTTATATTATCCTACAGCCCAGTGCCCTATAGGAAGGCAGCCGTGTTCTTCCCTGACAAAGACTGCAGAGAACTGTGGCGCTAAATTCCATTTCAGGAATACTCAAGGAGGGAAGGGAAATTAAGCTCAGTGAAATTCTAACTTGTGTATTACCAAAGTTCTTCCTTTACCTAATGTAAACATCCACAAGATATCTGCTGGGTTAGTTGTACTTTTGATATTTTAGCCTCCTACTGAAAGCTTTTCTCTTTTAATCAAGGCCAGCATCAGACAAATTGGGAAGAAACCAAGATGATTGCTGGGGTGTTTCAAAGATTCTCCACCGACCCCCTGCTCAGGGAAAGAAAGGGGAGTGTTTGGTCCTCTTTATTCCTTCTTAGAGCTATCAAGATTTGATGTGAAACCATCTGCAAGGTTTTGATTTGAAAGCGACTTGGTCGTTCTTTGGTAAGCAAGGATGAGAGGTTCTAAGGTTTCTCTGAAGTCACTGTGGACATGAGGGTCGTGAGAATGGACAGCTCTGACTAGGCCAGCTTCAGCTGTCTAGCCACGCTCCTGGAAGCAGCATCTTTTTCACCTTCTATTAGGCTACAGTGGCATTTCCCAACCTCTGGGTCATGACTCCTTTGGGGGATAAACAACCCTTTCATAGGGGTCAGATATCAGCTATCCTGCATATTGGATATTTACATTACAACTCATAACAGTAGTACAATTACAATTATGAGGTAGCAAGGTAAATAATTCTATAGTTGGGGGCATTGCAACATGAGGGACTATATTAAGGTGTAGCAGCATTAGGAAGGTTGAGAAGCCTGTAGGATCATAAGGCCTCTGAAAGAGGCTCCTCTTTCCTCCACCCTCTCCTCTTCAGCGTTTTTAATCTTCCTTCCCAGGCATCCTGTCTCCCTCACTTGATTGCTTCCTTCCCTATTTTTCTTTCTCAAAATAGGGAAGAAGAACAAACGGAGGGAGACAAAACCAGAGCACAGCAAGGCAAATTCTAGGAGCCTTTTCTTTCTTCCCCTCTGGGGCGAAGAAAAGCAATAGAAACAAAACAGCTGTGTTCTCTGGGTGGGTCATGAGCTACTTGCACTCAGTTTTAGCAAATCAAGATACCAGCACCTTCTCTTTGTTCACAGTAAGCCACTGGCCAATGATACAAGAAAATTATCAGCAAAGTAGAAATGCATGATGATTGGAACTAACAATCTGTCTGTCTGTCTGTCTCTCTCTCAGTTGAATGTCTCTTTGAAGATGATTATAGAATCCTAGTAAGTTAGCTATCTGGGTCATCCTGGGTGAGAAATGATGAAACTTACAGGAGTTACTCTCAAAGGCTATATTTTTGTTCTCAGTATAGTTTTCTTGACTACTGTTAATTACTGTGAAATGGTCCCTTCATCCTAAATGGGAAAATCAAACAGATTTCCGCTTACCTGGAAACTGACCTGAGAGATGATCTTCTACTGCTGTTTCTTACTAGGACATACTGAAGTTGCTCCATATCGCATCTGAGATACACAAAGTTTCATGCTGTCTTGGGCTGGGTAGATTTCCTAGATTCTTCTGATGAAATCACAGAAATTTACACAAGGTCAAAGGCTTCTGAGCCTTAGGATTTGAGAATATTGGGACCACACGTTTGTGCAGCCTGTAAAAAGGCCGAACTCCATTCCTCTTTCTTTTGGAGCATGGGATTTCCAAGGATGCATTTCTGAGTTATTTGATCTTTGCCTTTCTGATTCCTTGACCCATTTTTCTGGGTTTTGCTAAATTGGAGTTGACGAGAGAGAGAGAGAGAGAGAGAGA
>LOJH01022133.1:0-16692 GCA_001685095.1 Ellobius talpinus
GATGATATGATAGTATACATAAGTGACCCCAAAAACTCTACCAGGGAACTCCTATACCTGATAAACACCTTCAGCAATGTGGCAGGATACAAGATCAACTCCAAAAAAAAAGTCAGTAGTTCTCCTACATACAAATGATAAAGGGGCTGAGAAAGTAATCAGAGAAATACCTTTACAATAGCCACAAATAATATAACATATCTTGGGATAACTCTAATCAAACAACTGAAAGACGTGTACGACAAGAATTTTAAGTCTTTGAAGATAGAAACTGAAGAAGATATCAGAAAATGGAAAGATCTCCCATGTTCTTAGATAGGTAATATTAACATAGTAAAATGGCAATCTTACCAAAAGCAATCTAGAGATTCAATGCAATCCCATCAAAATACCAACACAATTTTTCACAGACCTCGAAAGAACAATACTTAACTTCATATGGAAAAACAAAGAGGCCAGGATAGCCAAAACAATCTTGTACAATAAAGGAACTTCCAGAGACATCATCATCCCTGACTTCAAGTCCTACTATAGAGCTACAGTAATAAAAACTTTGGCATTGGCATAAACAGACATGTGGATCAGTGGAAGCAAATCCAAGACCCTGAGATTAACTCAGACACCTATGAACATCTAATTTTTGATAAAGAAGTCAAAATTGTACAATGGAAAGAAAAAAAACATCTTCAACAAATGGTGCTGGCATAACTAGATGTTTGGCATGTAGAAGAATGCAAATAGATCCATATCTATCACCCTACACAAAAATCAAGTCCAAGTGGATCAAAGACTTCAATATAAATCCAGTTACACTGAACCTTACAGAAGAGAAAGTGCCTTGAACTTACTGGCAAAGGAGACCACTTCCTTAACATAATACTAGTAGCATAGACCCTGAAATTGACAATTAGTAAATGGGACCTTCTGAAACTGAAAAGCTTCTGTAAGGCAAAGGAATCCATCTTCACCAACCCCACATCTGACAGAGGGCCGATCTCTAAACTATACAAAGAACTCAAGAAGCTTAGACATCAAAATACCAAATAATCCAATTTAAGAAATGGGGTACAGATTTAAACAAAGAATTCTCAACAGAAAAATCTCAAATACACTTAAATCATTTTTCAACATCCTTATCTATCCAAGAAATGCAAATCAAAACAACTCTGAGATACCATCTTACACTTATCAGAATGGTTAACATCAAAAGCGCTAATGACAGCTTATGTTAGAGAGGATGTACAGTAAGGGGAACAGTCCTCCACTATGGGTGGGAGTGCAAACTTGTACAGTCACTTTGGAGATCAGTATTTCCAAACACTGATCGGAAATCAGCAGTTTCTCAGAAAATTGGGAATCAGTCTACCTCAAGACACAGCAATACCACTCTTGAGCATATACCCAAAGAATGTTCAATGTCACAAGAACGCTTGCTCAGCTATGTTCATAAAAGCGCTAAAACCTGGAAACAACCTAGATGACCCTCAACCTAAGACTGGATAAAGAAAATCTGGTAGATTTACACAATGGAGTACTGCTCAGCGGTAAGAAACTTAATATGTTTTTAAGTTCTTAGAAGAGAGGAAGGGGCATTCCTTATATTCATGAAGGACAGTAAAATAGCTCCAATAAGCACAACACTAACCAAGGCAGAAGAAAGGAACAGGTATTAATTCTATACACAGCTTTCTCAAAAAAGATTTTTAGATGTATAAATTTTGTGTGTATACTGTTTTGTCTTCATGTGTATCTCTGGTGCCTAAGGAGGCCATCAGAGAATGTCTTGTTTCCTTGGAAGTGGAGGTACAGGTGGTTGTGAATCACCATGAAGGTGCAGAGAACTGAACCCAGATTCTCTGCAAAAGCAATAAGTGTTGCTAACTACTGAGCCATTTCTCTAGCCCCTAGAAAACTTTCTTTAGCAATGACAGCTATTATTATTAAAATACAACGAAGGACACACAAGGAACAGTAAAGAGGACTGTGGAATATTTAAGATACCTTGTAACCACAAACCCTCCTTCTCTGTAAATTTAGTATTAGCAATAAATACATAAAGCTAATAAGATTAATTAACAACAAAAGGCACCCTCTCTCTCTAGAACCTTGGATTGGCCACAATCTCTGCAGGTGAGCTCCAAGTAACAATGTTGGGCTTCTGAAATATATCTACAATGTAATACAACTACTTTCCCAATCCAACACAGATATCCACAAAAGTCCCATGATGGTTCTTTCTCTTTTACCTGACCCATTCCCTCAAAAGGTCTCCTGGAGGCAAACAAGCATTAGGGAGAGTTATGGACTAAAATTCACCATCCGTTCACTTGGATTTCACAGGGAGAAAAGGGGACTAATTCTGGAATTGAGATTTTGAGTGATCTAGGAAATTGATAAGTGCTTCATCAGAAATGGAGACACTGGTCTGGCTGGGGCTGGTTCTGCACATGTCTTCGGTACCTGAACACCAATCGCCTGCTTAAAATCAAACACAAACACACACACACACACAAATGCATTTTCTAACAACCCTTTTGAGGCTTAGTTCCTCTGCATAAACTTGAAGTGTTCATCACAAAAACAATATATTCAATTCAAAGATTATTAAAATTAGCAGAATTAGCTGACTAAGGCATGGCCAGCAAGACACTGTACAGAATCATATACATTTTCTTCTAATTAATTATTTAGAAAATATGGAAAATGAAAACTCTACATTATTAAGCTAACTAGCTGAATATTTCTTTCATATTATGAAAATATAATTCATTTTGCTGATATCATATAATAATGAAATGTCCATATTCTTCCTCTTAAAAAGTTGGGGAAAAAATCAGATCAACTCTTTAAAAAACAAAACAACAACAAAAAAACAGGGTTTCTCTGTGTAATTATCCTGGTTGTCCTGGAGCTCATTTTGTAGACCAGGCTAGCCTTGAACTCACTGAGATCCACCTGCCTCTGCCTCCCAAGTGCGGGGATTGAAGGCGTGTGCCACCACCGCCTGGCAGATCTACTCCTGAAGAATGTATACATGCTGTACTACTGTGGAAGTGGCATTTCCATGTACAGGGAGAGTCTAAAACTCAGAGGAAGAAAACAAGGCAGATTAAAAGGGAGTAGAGAACCAGGAGTGCGGGGAGCTCGGGGAGCACCTGGTTAGCACACATAAGGACCTGGGATTTCTCCGTAGTACAGCCAAGTACAGAAATAAACAAATATGCAACTTTTAAATAGCATTTTTTGGGAGCTGAGCTAGGTTAGTCATCCTTTGACCTTTTCATACATCAAAACAAAACATTAACCTAGATTAGAGAGAAAACCTAGTAAGAGTACACTGCCAAGACCACCACAGTTGTACACAGGTCTTTATTTACCAAGGCTGCTTCTGTGAAAACCATCTTAAAAATTATACCACCCCAACAAAACAGAAAAGTTTAGTCTGAAAGATGAAAACTAGACGTTTTCACATTTATCCTTGTATCTGTAATGAGTAAACATAAGCTAACCACACACTGATCATCTGAACAGGCCTGCAAGTACAGTGCACAGAAACAATGTGTGGGTGCGGGTGTAGTGCACAGAAACAATGTATGGGTAGAGGTGCAGTGCACAGAAACAATGTATGGGTACAGGTGCAGTACAAGTACAATGCACAGAAACAATGTATGGGTACGGGTGCAGTGCACAGAAACAATGTATGGGTACGGGTGCAGTGCACAGAAACAATGTATGGGTATGGGCGCAGTACAAGTACAATGCACAGAAACAATGTATAGGTACGGGTGAGGCATTCTACTTACACTCCCACCATGCTGCTCCAGCTTCTGCAAGGCACTGGTGATGGGTTCTTTGAATTTTTTGTCCGTTAGCCTCTTGGAAAGCTTTTGAAGGTTGGGGAAAGGGGGAATTCCAAAATAAAAAAAAAAAAAGTTTACCATAAGCACAAACAATTTTTAGGTTGTCTTAAATTAAGAATACAAAGTGTGTTTTAATAAACATTTCACTAAAATTTACTTATAGCAATATGACAGTTGGTTAAAGGTTGAATTTATGATATTTCAAGCACTACCTGTCCTATGATTTCTCCTATAATGACACAATTTCTGGGGCTGGGGAAATGACTGACTTCAGTTCCCAAGACCCACATAAATAGTTGGGTATGGTGGCTTATGTTTGCGATTCCAGCACTGGGGATGCAGAAAGCAAAAGGTTCCTTCAGATTCATTGCCTGAACAATGTAGCCTACTTGTTGAGCTCCAGTAAATAGGAGACCTATGGTCAAACAGGTGGACGGTATTTCTGAAGATAACACCTGAGATGGTTCATGTTTGAACCCACAGATAACCACACGTGTACTTACACAAAAATTAAGTTCTCAAGCATGGCACACTTTTCCAATTTCCATTTTGTCACGTGTAAGCCCATGCAGAGAACTGTGACAGAAAGTTATGCCTCCAGAGCACATGTTACCCAACAATAAGGGGAATCGTTGAAAAGTAACAAGGACTGATGAGGAATCAGACTGGAAATAACAAGAACGCTTACTGATGTCTGGTTAAGCTCTAAACAGGCCCTAGCTGGAAACACAGAATTCAGTTTACAAAGGACAGCACATGTACAGGAGGACAGAACCCAGGCACTAGCAGAGACAGTGCTATGGAGGGAGTCAGGAAATACCAGTGTTCCCGTAAAATACATGTATTTCTGAGAGCAACACCTAGACATTTCAGCTAAAACAAGCCATGCTGTCAGGTAAACATTGTGAAAACATTCAACATAGGTTTGATAGAATGATTCCAAGCACTTTTTATTATAAAACTAAAGCCAGCTATGTAAGCTTAATTCATTAGAAAATATTAGAGAGGTACTACCTACTAAACAATTCTGTGAGCTACTTAGTCTAATCCGCACTTGCTGGTTAGGGTAAAATTACCACTGACTGTCATAGTGACTGGATAGAGAGATGCCCAGGTAAATAAAACAAGCCTTTGGTTTGTCTTCAGGGGAGGGTTTCTCCAGATAGATTCATGAGGCTCTAGCTAAGGAGTGAACTTATCCTTGTTGGACCCTTCATGTGATGGTGTTACTGAGAAGTGGGAGATGGGAGGTGGGGCTTAGTCGGGGACAAAGGTTACTGGAACCCTGAGCCCCTCCTATGTGCCCATCATGTTTCCTGCCCTAAGTCGCCTGTTCCACGCTACCACATACCTTCCCGCCATGAAGGCCTGGTACCTATGAGACTTTGACAGCAAACAAACCTTTCCCATGATTCTGTTGGTTCTGCCAGGGATGCTACCACAAAGACAAGAAAAGGTCCTCTTAAGGATTTGAGGTAGGGAGCGGCTGACTGCGGTCCTGGGGACGTGTGCACAGCTAGTCTGCTCTCTGCAGTACTCACACTTGTAAGCAGGAGTTTCAGATGGCCATTCAGAGATGGGCCAACGACTGCACTTAGCTGTACGAGTGCGCTCAGTCCTCTCTCAAACACTTCGTCATCAGGATGGACCTGTGGGGTCAGTTAACAGGAAGAACTGAAGCCAACGCAACCCTCGGAGAGACTCTCTGGGTTCCTTCATTTGGACCTTTCCCATGGCCCTTTGTGTATCGTTCTGCTTTCTACTTTCAGAACAGAGTTTCCAGCAGAATTCATGCAGTTACATCTGAATGAGATGCTCCTTGGCTTCAAGGGGGAATAAAGGTAAAGGGACAGAATGAGGGAAAAGTAAAGAGAAGGCAGGTTAGGAGAAAGTAGGCGGGGTGGGAGAGAGGAGGGGGGAGGGGGATGAAGCATTTAATCCTAGAAATCGCTCAACAAACAGAGTTTGGGAGAAAGCTTTAATGTGCTGTATCTGAGGTAGATCAGCTTCCGTCAGCTAAGAGCACTCACTAAGATTCATCTAGCACACAGAGCACAGAGTAATCTGCGCTTTTTGCCTCTCATTGCCCAAAAGTTTTCCTTCACTCCCAGGACCCTGAGACACCCTCTAAAGGGGTAAAGTGCATAACTACATGACTCTGAGTGACAGTGGCCTGACACTGCACATACCTGAGAAACCCACAGGTAAAGCACTGATTTGCATGCAATATGGGGAAGAGGAGGAGCAGCCTGTGTTCTCTTGGATCAGAGTTTTCATCTGTATCATGTGACTGGGCATAATGAAGTCCAGTGAAATAAATGGCTTACCAGAGCTGCCTTCAGCACAGGGATCAGTCTAGGTAGCAATGGTACAGCTTTTTCAGGAGCACCCTTGACCAGAAGTAATTCCCTAAAGCCCTCCTTGGACACAAAGGTATAAGGATGCTTCGTCTCCCTCAGACCCTGCCAAAGACAATACAAATACAGAAACGTGATTCCTACCTTTTGATTATGTTAACAGCGACAAAATTCAATGCTCCTGAAATGTTTGCTTAATGTCTTTCTAACACAGTGAGAAATTTCAGCAATTATTGTTTGAATTATAGCAAGAAATCATGTAAGATACAAGACACAGAAGTCTCTATCCTCACATGGAATGAGAAAAAAAGAGCAAGAAAACGAAAATCAACAGAACAAAAAGGGAAGAAAAAACTAAAGAGATAAAAAAGGAACACTAAGGACAGGTAAGTGGAGGAGAGGTGGAGGGTAAGGAAAAGCTGATGGGAGAAGATAAGGCAGCAATCAAACACGGAGACCACTGTTTCCTAGGAAACACAGAAGCACAGTAAGGTGCACAGTGCCTGTTCTGTTCTGGAGCCCCAATGTGAGCAGTTGAGTTAATACAAGGGCTTTCTTTCACATTTAAATACACTAAGATATTTAGAAGGGAGATCCTGCATTGGCTGGGACAGTGTCAGAACTATCTACTGTTCACGGTGGGGCACAATCTGAAAATACAACCTGTACACAGCACTGCTTATCATGGGTGTCTTTCCTCCCAACTGCCATAGAAAAGGATGGTCTGCACTCATGACTTACCAGCCACTACTACAGGACAAAAAAATGACCATCTGACCTTTGAAAAATCTGATCAAACAAAGCAAAGAGGAAAGGAAGAGCAATGCCCTTAGATCTATCTGTGGCACAGGTTTAAGTAACCAGCTGCAAAGTCATGTCACCAATGCTAATTTCCAATATTTTGTCAATTTGACCTGAGTATCTGCTTCCAAACAGTGGTCAAATGTCCCCTTCCCACTGTCCTACCATATTTTCTAAAACAAAATCACCAATATGGTAAATCATTCTCCAAGAATTTCAGTACCTGTGCTGACAGTACCTGGCTCTTACTCATTTTCAAGATGGAGAATCAAAAGTCAAAGCTGAAATGGTTCTCAACAGTGGTCTGTTTGTATTCCTTCCCCACTACTGAGCAGAAGAAAAAAGAAAACTGCTACCCAGTACAGACACACATGAACTGTTGCTGGACCACAGGTATATACAAGACTGATCTCGGCCACTGAGATAGCTTGGCAGGTAAAGGCAATCCAACTAAGCCTGATACCTGAGTTCACTCCCTGACCCTATCCAGTGTAAGAAAGCAAGCAACGCCATGAAGTCCTCTGACTCCTATGGCACAGTCACACAACAAACATTTTAGAAGGATGTAAAGGCAGAAGCCCTTTAGTGACTTTACAAATTAAAGCACTCTGTGGACTTTAATCATTTGTACTATGTAATGTATCACAAGCTTTGATTTGTCTAAACCATGGTCTGTTATTTTATATAAAAGACTTTTGTCTAAAAGAGAACTAAATACGATATACCATCCATTTCATTTATCTATAAACCCCTGTTAGAACTTCATTTTTATAAGACTGGTCAAACCATTCACTTTACATAAATATGTGTATGTGTGTATATAAAATGTCCATATATATGCACATATATACATAACAATCACAATAACTTGCCTAGAGTCCAATACTTTAGTGTCTCTTGCTTGATATTTATTTTAAAAGTATACAGTGAGATGTACTTATAAGCTACGAAGTAACAATGAAATTCCAAAAGTATTTTTTCTATTAGCACTCAGGAGAGCTAGAATATTTTACCTCAGCTAAAGTAATTAGAAGCGGGTCAAATGGAAGAATTTCAGGCGGGCATTCCCATTGTAATCTGTGTTTTACTGAGCCATGTACCAATCTAAAATACAAAAGTCAGAAACTGTAACAGGAATCCCCGCAATCATTTATAGGTAGGGAGCTTATAACACAGTATTCTTGCCAGAACAGAGTTGCAATAGAATTATTTTGTGATATACAGGAATGTATACCATACTCGTGAGGACATGGACAAAGTAAAGCAAATAAGCAATCCTTCATTTTCCCACATTATCTATAAAGCTGTTTAGAAAGTGTGTATTGTAAATCTTTTTATGCATATTTTTATTTATATTTAAGCATGTCACTCTCTCAGATCTTGATATACATGTTGCACTGATCTCTCTCAGACAAAATTACAACAAAATAGGTAAGCTACCGAAAATGAAAACAGGTAGTAATGAGAAAAGGTGAGGCTCACAGAGAACATTTTCTTAACCTAACACTGATAATACTCACTAATAATATGGAGGCAAATCTGTTTTACTCCTTCTTAAAGAGAAAAACTACGAACAGGAAGATGAAATGCCCCCCTTTGAGGTTACAAGAGTTCCTGAATTAAGGCCTCTCACTGTTCCCCAGAGCAACTCCTGAACTGTAACCGATGAGTTTACAATACAGCACTACTGTCACGCTGTGAACCAACTACTGGTCATCCCCAAACACTACCATCACGCTGTGAACCGACCACTGTCATCCCCAAACACTACCGTCACGCTGTGAACCGACCACTGGTCATCCCCAAACACTACCATCACGCTGTGAACCGACCACTGGTCATTCCCAAACACTACCGTCACGCTGTGAACCGACCACTGGTCATTCCCAAACACTACTGTCATGCTCGGATCTGACTACCAGTCACTCCCAAACACTACCGTCATGCTGTGAACTGACCACTGGTCATTCCCACACACTACCGTCGTGCTGTGAACTGACCACTGGTCATTCCCACACACTACCGTCATGCTGTGAACTGACCACTGGTCATTCCCACACACTACCGTCATGCTGTGAACTGACCACTGGTCATTCCCAAACACTACCATCATGCTGTGAACTGACCACTGGTCATTCCCAGACATCTTGGTTTCACTCAGCTCTCTGGCCTGACTTCTTCACTGTTACATTGACAATAGCCTCAGCAAGAAATCAGTTTTTACATTTTCAGCAAATCTCAACCACTCTAGGGAAAAGCACTCAAGAAGCTCTGGAGTTTAAAATAAAACAAAGCTTCAGTCTCAATGTGTGTAAGATAGCTTCTCATGTAGAGCAGGCTGGCCTCAAGTCCACTATGCAACCATGAGTGAACTTCCTCCTGTTTCCCCATGCCAGTACCGGGATTACAGGTAGAGAGGACCATGCCAAGTTTATGGAGTCTTAGGAGATGGAATTCAGGGCTTTAGGCACCGTGAGAGGCACTCTGTCAACTGAGCTACATTCCTAATCCTTCAAAATAGAATCTAAGCATAAAATGTAATAATAAACTCAAGAATGCTTCTTTAGCCAGGCGGTAGTGGCACACACCTTTAATCTCAGCACTTGGGAGGCAGAGGCAAGTGAAGCTCTGAGTTAAAGGCCAGCCTTGTCTACAGAGTGAATTCTAGGACAGTTACATAGAGAAATCCTGTCTCAGGGGGTGGGGGGAGGAGCTTATTCAGCTTATTTTTCACTCCAAATTTGAAGATACCATTAAAAAAATGCAGTTTTGAAAATCCAGAATCAAACATAAACACTTATGTTGTACTTATATTTTCTATGACATTCAAAAAAAGTCTACCATGAAGAACAGGATAAAACAAAAACATTCTATGAAAAGGGGAATCAAGAATTTATCTAAAAAGAAGCAAAAATAATCATATATACTTACTAAGAAATAATATTCCACTGCACTGTCAATGTTTACATTACCAACAAGGTAGGGCCTATTGATTTAGAATTTGCAGAAGCCTATGACTGCTTAAATTAGTTGTACCAAAAGTGTACACTCAGGACAATTTAATTTCTGAAATTATTTGGTGTTCTACTACAGATCTTAGTAATTACATATTGGAGTTGAGGTGGGGATTTTTGTTTTTTTTTTAATCAACAATGTCCAGGGATCGATACCAATTCAACAGTCAACGTAATGTCACCTTGATTTAAATCTCACTAGTAAATACATTTTCAACAAAGTTAAACTAAATAATATATTGATCTCAACCAATTATTTTGAACCACACAGTCAGCTGTGCATTGTATTGATTTTACCTGCAAGGAATACCTCCTTTCGAGTAGATAGCTGCAAATGCAGAGGGAGCTCGTGACTGTTCACCAAACTGAAATTTAAAAACAGTAATATCACCACTAACTCCATTTATGTATCAATTATTATGTATCAATTTTAATCCTGTAGAAATCAGAGGCAAAAAAAATAAAACCTGACTTCCAAACCCCCAGTGTGTTATTTTGTGCACATCCCTGCTCAGTCACATGATTGAAAAAAACAAAAGACCACACACACAACCAAGATGTAGAGTTATTTTTTTGTCAACCTCTAATTTGGCTCAAAGCTTTGCAGGTGGCTAGAACCATACACAGAGCAAAATGTCTTTCCACTTCCTCTGTCAGTCTGAGTCTTCAAGGTGAGGGCTGAATAAAGAATTCAGGAATTAAGGATAAAGGTAGTAGGGATTTGTTACCCATTACTGTATGTTCCACATGTCTATCAGCCACGCACATATATGTACAGATCAGGGAATGTATGTAACTTCTTCAAACTGGCTTTACACTTCTATGCCACAACAGATTGTGGAGTCAAAGATCAGGAACAAGTCATACAAACAAATATATGAATGCATCTCCTGGATTATAGAAGTGGTGCGAAGGACAGAGAGAGTACATTTACTTTTAGCCAGCTCTGTATGCGCTGCATGCCATTCAGCCAAGTATAGATATGTAGAGGTCAGAGAATCAGGGTAACTTCTCTAAACTGACTGTATGCCTCTGTTAAACAGAGGATTATATCCTGATTTCTGGTGGACCAAATTTGTAGAGCATAAAGGAATAGTTAAGAGTTCTAGGTGATAGCAATAATCAATCCCATAAAACTGAATGCATGCTAGTTCACTGACATTAGGAAGCAGGACAGAAAGTTAAAAAGCTGACATACAACTCAGAGCTTAGCAAAATTAACATAGCTAGCTCAAAACTAGCAGAAAGGAACTCCATGAGAGCATTCAGAAGAGTGAAACTGTAATCAGCTAAAGGCCTGTTTCTTGAATGATTAAACTATAATCAGATAGGTGCCTATTCCTTGTGAAAACGTACCGCCTAAGGAATCTGTACTCACGGGGTTAATCGTTTTAGGGTTGAGTTTGTCACTTGGCCGCTTCTTGAATGATTAAACTATAATCAGATAGGTGCCTATTCCTTGTGAAAACGTACCGCCTAAGGAATCTGTACTCACGGGGTTAATCGTTTTAGGGTTGAGTTTGTCACTTGGCCGCGGATGAACCCTTCTTGCAGCCTCAGAAGAACTAGCTAATGAGGAGGATTTGCTCCGCTGAACTGTCATCCTGTGTTTTATTTGTGCACTTGAGGATGTCCTTTGATCATAATTACCTAGGGGAAAAAATTAGATCAGTACAAAAGACAAATATGCAAGAGAAACTATCTGGTATCCACACAGAACAGAGAATGTATTATCATTAACAAGCCCAGCCTCTCCCTTTGAAAAAGCAAACCTCTATACCCATTGTTCTGTTTCTCAACTGCACACCTCCAGGGTACTCAGATTTCTGCATGACTTCCCTTTCAGCCCTGCAATGAAATGAACCAATTTCAGAATCTGTTGATCTGCCATACACACAAGTCCAAAATGAACAGTTACAAACAGATGTAGGTATGGAGGTCCAAGGTTAACACCTTTTTTCAATAGTGCTCTATCTTATATATTGAGGCACGGTCTTTCTTTCACTGAGCCCAGAGGTTTCCTTATGGGCTAGTGTGGCTAGTGAGCCTGTGCCAGAGATTCCCTGTCTGTGTCCCATGCATACTGAGATGACAGACAGACCACCACAACCACCGAAGTTCTCAGAGGATTCCAGGTGACCAGATTCTTTACCAGCTGAGCCATCTCCTCTGCCCGACTTTCTAATTTAAATGAGTTTAAAAGCCAACAAATCCCTACATTTGAAAAGCTTTCAAAATCTAGAAAATTGTGATTCAATGTAGTTTGTGTCACATGTGTGTAACATATGCAGGTTAATGTGTGAAAGTAGGTGTGTCATGGAGGACAGAGGTTGACATGGGTATCTTCTGCTATTGCTCTTTGCCATTTTGTGAACCAGGCTCTCACTGAACCTGGAGTTCATAGATTCTACTTGGTTCGGGGTCTGCAAGTCCCTAGGATCTTTACAAAATAATACTTTGGTTTGTTTGACTTTTAGACAGGGTCTCATCATATAGTCGTGGGTGGCCTGGAACTTGCTACATAAACCAGGTTGGCCTTGAACTAAGAGGTCTCCCTGTCTACATTTCTGGAATGCTGGCAATGCTTAAAGGCATGTAACAATATGCCCAGCAAAAGTAATTATTTTTAAGGTATTTTTGTTCCTTTTTATTCATTCTTCCCTCATAATACATCCCAACCATTGTCTCCCCTCCCTACTTCTGGTTCCGAACCACCACCCCCAACCTCCACTTTCCTCCAGATCCTCTGCTTCTCTGTTTCCCATCAGAAAAGAGCAGGCCTTCCAGGGATATCAACCAAACATGGCATAAAAAAGATGTAATAAGCCTACAAAAACAAACTCTCATATCAAGGCTGGATGAGGCAACCCAGTAGGAGGAAAAGGGTCCCAAGAACAGGTAAAAGAGTCAGAGACACCACCTCTCCCACTTTTTGGAGTTCCGCAAAAACCTAAAGCTAAACACACAACCTAAAGCTAAACAACAAACATGTGTAGACCCTAGTGTGATTGCTGCTTCACTCTCTATGAGCCCTTATGAGCTCTGCTAAGCTGATTCTGGGGACCATGTTCTCCTGGTGTCCCCCTGGCTTCTACAATCCTTTCCCTGACTCTTTGTCAGGCTCCCAGAGCACCCCTAATGTTTGGTTGTGGGTCTCTGGATACGTTCCCATTAGCTGCTGGAGGAAGCCTTACTGGATGAAAAGGCTAGACAGAGATGACTCAGTAGTTAAGAGCAGGGGCTGCTCTTCCAGGGGTCCTGTGTTCAGTTTCCAGCAACCACATGGTGGCTAACAACCACCTATAATGGAATTCGATCTCTTCCTCTGGCATGCAGAAGTATACATATATGACAAAAGAGTTTATGATGTATGTGACAGAATTCATGTACATAAAATACATAAATATTTAAAAAATAAATATTTTTAATTGCCAAAGGTATTACTCTTTATTCTAAAAGGCAAAGTAAATATGCCTGTTTTTTATTTTTTATTTTTATGTATGTATTTTTTGGTTTTTCGAGACAGGGTTTCTGTGGTTTGGGAACTAGCTCTAGACCAGACTGTCCTGGAACTAGCTCTAGACCAGACTGGCCTCGAACTCGCAGAGATCCACCTGCCTCTGCCAGTGCTGGGATTAAAGGCGTGCGCCACCACCAAAATAAAAATATCCACCTCAAAGAATACCACTGACAAGCTCGGCCTCACGTTGTCCATGAAAGGAAACGCTTTCTTCGCCTTTAGACTACTTTTTCTTTAAATGACTTTAGGTGTGTGGTGTAAAGAGGTAGTGACAAGACGACATGAAGGGGTGAAAACGCTCTGTACAAATACTATTCAAGTCACCCCGGCTTCTTAGAATTCTAAGTGGACATCAGAATACAGAAACGCACTAACCGTGGGATGCCTACATTATGTCACAATGCCAGAAGGAAAAACAACAAACACCATACAAATCCCCTAGGTTTCATTAGGCAGCTGTCTAAAAGAGACTGGTGGTGCCTGTAATGCTAGGAAAACACACCCTCTTTGTTTTACACATACCAAATTTCAGTACCCACCTCCTCCAGTTTAAGACCACTACACTAATCGTCTGTCACCTTTCTTCTACTCTCTAATTAGAAATCTAGAAAATTCCAAAAAAAAGTTCAAAAGGCGCTCTGATAAAGAAGCTGCGTTCCATCTGCAAAGGTCCTTTAAACTCCAAAACGGACGACCCCATTCCCTTCGTCATCATGAAGAAAAAGGCTGCTTTCCGTCTGCACGAACAGCTACCCACTTGCAAGCACCTAATTTAGCTCTAGGGTGTTGTTGAAGTTGAAAATGAGGAAGTGTGTAGACACCGCTATAGGGGAAAAAAATTAAAAATAGGGAGACAGAGCAAACAGACTCCAGTTAGAATACGCTAAACCTAGAATACTCTAAGCCAAGTTCCCAGAGCTCCTATGGCGGCCCTAGCAACGGGACGCCAACCTGGGAAGGTCGCCACGCCGAGACCCCGCCCTGTCGCCCTCGCCTACCGCCTGTCCCGTCGCTCCCGCTCCCGAGCTCCCGCCGCCCCAGGTGGGGCTTCAGTCCGGCTCTTCGCCCCAAAGCCAGCCGCTCCACAGTCGGCAGCCTTGACCCAGGAATCCCACTTCGAGGAGCAGACACTTCCGGCGCCGCACAATGACGTCACGCGCGGTGCACGCTCTAAGCCAATCATAGGGAAACCACAGCAGCGTTAGGGAGGTTGCCGGGCAACGAGTTGCGGTTTCTGAGGGTTAATGTCCAGGAAGAGATCTGGTAACAATTTCAGGTGACAAAGCAACCCCTGGGAGACCTTAAAAGAAGTTTAAGTTTTTGTTTCTAGAGAAGATACGCTGATTCTCTCTAGTTCTCCGATACAGTCTCTCTCCATCTATGTGCTTTTCTCGTAGGGTCTCAGGAACATTTACTGTCCTCCCACACTCCTGCCTTAGCTATAGAGCTACATCCTTATCCACGGGGTGTTGGGGAGGGGTCACACGGGGCCAGTTGAGGGCTTTTGAAAACCTCCAAGCCCAACCCCAGTGACACACTTTCTCCAGCAAGGCCACACCTCTTAATCCTCTAATCCTATCATAGAGTTTCACTCCCTGATTACTGAGCATTCAAATAGAGGAATGGGACCCATTCCTATTAAAAACACCACATACCTATGGGCCTAGCTATATAAATATCTGTGTCACCCTCGGCAAAGTGTTTACCCTCCTGGTGATGATAGAAGGAGTTGAGATCTGGGGAAATGTTTAATACAGAGTGGCCGGCTACCATCAAGAGGATTTCTGGGAGCGACTGCACACCTTTTCCCCCATGTAAGGATGTTGTGAAATGGCACTGTCTAGGAACGAAAAAAGAAAGGCCTCACCCAACACAGAATCTATTGACTATTGCCTTAATTTTAGATGTCTTAGCCTGATAATGAGGGGAAAATGATGAGAAATAAATCTTCCATTTGTAAACTACCCAGTTTATGGTACCTTTTCAAAAGCAGTTTGAACAGTCTGAGATACTTTTTATATGGCCATTCCAGGTCTAAAAATAAAAACATCAAAGGCTACTTGTGATTAAAAAAAAGCAGTGCATGAGAGAAAGACGCCATGCGACAGAGCTCAGTTGGACAGTTTTTTTATTGGGACAAAGTGAATGGGAAAGGGGGAAGGGGAGAGGGGAGACCAGCCTTTGGGGAAAGGAGCAGTAGAAAAGAAGAGAGAGAGAGACAGGGACAGAGAGACAGGCAGAAAGTGAGAGAAAGGAAGAGACAGGAGGTGGGAAAGGCCCACCTTTTAAAAGGGAACTTAGTGAATAGTGCACAGGTGTTCCTAGTGACTACAGCTGAGGGCATATCCTGTCAGGACCTCAAGGACAGGCCAGTACAGATGCCTGAATACTAACACTACTTATTCTAGATTATAGCATCATGTGGGTCTCCTATGCCTTTAAAAATAAGATTGCTCAAAATGACCTTACGATAGTATGTTGAATACATATGGTGGGTATGATGGTAAGGCATGGGGAGATAATCTGGACACTGCAGGTGACCATCCATAAGGTGTACAGGTGATTCTCATCTTTAGTCAAATTTTCATGTAGAACTTTCAGGTAGTGGAGTTTATTAAGGTTGAAAAAAAAGGAAAAAAGATAACAAGAAACCAGAGCAGAATTCAGAACCCATTCTTGTAACTGGACATTTCTCTACCACAACTAGTTGCCAAATAGCCACTCAGAGGCTTAACATTAATTATAAATGTTTGGCAAATGGCTCAGTCTTACTATTAGCTAGCTCTTACATTTAAATTAACCCATTTGTATTAATCTTTGTATTGCCATGTGGCTGGGATGTTACTTCATTTTCTACATCTTACTTCCTCAGTGCCACTAATCTCATAATCCTTTGATTTTATATTGACTCTTTAACAGCTTTTCTTAAAGTATAACTTTTGTAATACTAATATATATATATAAATGTACATATATATTAAATTTTTGTCATGATATTAATGGTCATATAGAGTACTAACTAATTCTAGGAAAAAGTTTCGCCTGTCTTCCTGTACATGATTCCAGTTTTGAGTATCAGTTTTCTGCAGATGAAGGCGTAAGTCATAAACAATCCCACACCAGTTGGGACCCAAAGGGGT
>LOJH01022134.1:487-20011 GCA_001685095.1 Ellobius talpinus
TGTGTGTGTGTGTGTGTGTGTGTGTGTGTGTGTGTAGTGCACATACATGGAGCTTCTAAAACAGCAGATTTTCATGTCTTTTTCCAAGATCTTTGTGGTAGTTTGATATTGATTTCTTTTTAAAATGAATGTATCACATGAGTCCTTTATCAGTGCCAACTCCACCCTCAACAAGAGGTAAGCAGTTAAAGATGCAGTAACTTTCTTCATCTGGCCTAGAATGACAGATGGACTATAACAATATATTACAACTCTGAGAAAGACCTAAATAACGAAGGTCAGATGATCTCCTTAATATAAGGACCACAGTGAGCCATTCTTCCAGTGCTTAACCTGTTATGGAGTCATAGATCTTTTCAGAGTTTGTTCATAGAAGAAGAAGAGGAGGAGAGGAGGAAAGGAGGAGGAGGAGAAAGCAAAACTATCTTCCAGAAAAAGTCATTGGTATCCAACCTTCTGCATATAGCTGTGGGTGTGTAGAGATTTGTGGACCCCTAAATATCATTTACTAATCATTTAGCACCCCCCCACACACAACATCTATAAAGTACGGACCAAGAACCATGCAGAGGGATGCCCACTGGAAACTTCCCTGTAGATGGCACATGTGGAAATAAACACTTGACGACACTAAATCTCTGGCCTTCATTGTCTGGGAGGGCTTGTGGGCAGCAGCTGGCTCCAGGCTGAGCCCTTCAGCAAGAATTTGCAGTGTAGACAGCCTGTAGTCTTGATGGAAGTGAGTAGATAGTTTGCTATCTAAATGAAAAAGATGCTTTAACTTCCCTTTCTACCACCTCGGTGGGGAACTGGCTCAGATTATAGCCACCTGATGTCACCAACACCCTCAAGGAGCAGAGCTGGGTGGTTTTTCTTGAACTCTGGGTACTAGGAAGCTCAGCAAAGGCTTCTCCAGAGTAGGATAGGCACCGTGCCTCGGGGGTTCAGGGCCTCCCTAGCAGCAGTGTCTCTGGTGACCCCCAACCTCAAGAACATCTCTGGGGAGTTTTGTCTGATGAAAGTTTGACTTCCCACAGCTCTGACGACAAAAGCAAAGGCAATTATGGATGCGGAACCAGGTTCCCAGGACTACTCCTGATCAGCGTTGGGTGGAGTGCGGATGTTGCTTTAGGCCCTCTATGGAGCACTGAGGACATCAGCACAGCCCAGAAGTGCTCACTGAGAGATGGGGAAGATTCTTTCAGTGCTCCTCCCAAGACACTTTCTTACGTCTCCCACATTCTAGCTACACCCTCCCATCCCTTAGCTCAGCTCTCATAGTGGAAAATGACTTCAGTTTGTGTTAAATGGGTGGCATCATTGTCACCCTTAAAATGACTCTCAGATTTGCCCCATTCTGGAAAGGCTGCTGGAGCAAAGTATGGCCCACGTCTGCTACCCAGATTGATCATGGTGGCTGGTCCCTTAAACAGGAGGCAAAGTGTGGCCCCTTCAAGGAGCTGTCATGAGGATGCCGAGAAACACTCGGAATCTGCAACACTACCAATGACTGCACTTCATTAAAGCGTCCCTGTGTGCTTTCTCAGCCCCGTCTTAGCGAGCCGTCCTTTCAGGTCTCTTAGAATGGCATTCATACCATCGTGGAGCTGAGCCACCTAGAGGGAATGGCTTGTCCAAGGTCAGAGGGAGGAGGTGATGGGCCATCTTAAAGGCTTGTGTCTATCATCACAGCACCTAAAGGCAGGACGCAAAGGGGCAGATTCTAAACCAGAGTGCTTCAGTTTGCAAACTACCCACCTTAGGTCAGTGAGAGCCCGGGCAACCTCCCTCTCACCCATCCTCTCCCTAGTGCATTAGAGACGGTTGCTACGGTGATTTTCAGAGGAATCCACTAACTAACCAGGCCACAAAAGTGTGACAGGGCCCCCAACAAGGGATGATGTTAGAAGAGTAACTCCCTAGAAGGGGACATATCACCCATCTTGAGTGGCCAAAGACAGAGCAAAGTCAACTGAAAGAGTCCGGTTTTCCCCTCCATTGAAGGAAAGCCTGTTTCAGGCAAGCTGTGTGGAGGTTCCTTGCAGAACTCATGGGCCAGTAGGGCCAGGGCCCTGTCTCTGCTCCAGAAAATGAGCTCCAGCCTTATTTCTGAAAGCCAGAGCCTACTTGTCTTGCTGCCTCCAGGAGTCTTAGCATTGCTGAGGCGGCCACTGGGTTTCTTTTTGAACCTGAGAAGGTTGATTTTAGCGCCAGTGCCTGGGGGAGGCTATGATGAGCTACATAGCCAATGTTTATCTAATCAACTTACATTGGATTCAATGGGAAATTCTATTTCATGTGTCATTTTAGTTGGTATTTCAAGAGGCATGAGTTGGATCTAGGGACCAAGTAAAACAACCTCTAGTACTCCAGCTCAGGGGCTGTGGTGGGATAGGATGGGACACAAGTAAGGTGGTTTCAAACCCATAAACAGTTTTAATATCTAGGTATGATGTGTGTGTGTGTGAGAGAGAGGGAGGAGTGTGCACATGTGATGACTGTACATATGTGTGTGCATGCATGTAGAGGCCAGAAGTCAATACTAGGTGTCTTCTGGGATCACTGTCTGCCATAGTTTTTGAAGCACAATCTCTCACTGAACCAGCAGCTCAACAGTTCAGCTAGATTGGCTAGCCAGTGAGTGGGTTCTATCTGTCTTTGCTTCCCCAGCACTGGGGTAGTAGAGGCTACCAATCGAGATTGTATGCGGGTGTTGGATTTGAACTCAGATCCTCATGCTGAAATGACAGGCATTTTACTGACTGAGCCATCTCTACAGTCCCTGTACCCGAATTTTCTTGAGTCTAAAGTTGCACCCAAGGAATGGATAATGCACACTAACAGGAGAAGAAAATGAAGGTGTAAGGAAAGAAAAGACTAGCCCCAGATCTTGGAGTAATTGGAGAAATGAGAAAATTCTCCTCATACAGGATTTCTGACACAAATGATCTACCCTTAGTGCCCAGGAACTCATGGAATGGTTAAAAAAATGCTGGGAATAGAATAGCACTCTGAAAATTACCAGCACTAGTGAGTGAGTGGCAGCCTGTTCTCTCGTCTCAAGCTCCCTCCCTACCCTAGAGCCTGTGTCTGGTTGGAGCTGAGATAGCCTGAATACGGGTTCCCCCTCCAAAATCTACATGAAATTTGGTTGCCACATGACAGCACTGGAAGGTAGGGCCTTAAGGAAAGATTAAGTCTGGATCATTTGAAGCAAGATTAATGCCATTCTTCTGCCAGGGGTTAATTCTCACTGGAGTGGATTAGTTACCCAGAGAGTAGGTTGTTGTAAGCCAAGGCATCTCTCCTGTTGTGTCCCTTTAGCATGTGCAGCTAGCTACCTGTCTACTTCCTTATTTATTTCTAGGCAGCACTAGGCTCTTGTTACACACTGCCACCTAATCCTAGACTTTCAACCCCTAGAACCATGGATGTTCTAAGCGAACCTCCTCCTTTTAGGAATAACCCATTCTCAGGTATTTTAGAATAACAAGAGAGACAGAGATAGGTGCAGAACAGCTTCTGTCCCTGTGGAAGGGATGTATGCAAGCTCTTACAGTGGTGAGTTTGTCACTGGTCACTTAGGTACGATTTCTTAATTATTATAGTCTATTTCACAGCTTTCCAAATGCCCCATGCTCTTAATGGAGTTACACAATTACCATGTGAGGACAATAGGCTCTTTCTAGTCTCCAGGCATATGTGTGACATCGGCAACATCTCCAAAGTGATCATAAAATTGGAGTTCAAATGTCCAGCCTTTCGTTAGCATCTGCTAGTCCAGTTTAGATTTTTCCCAGTTGCTCCATGACCCCTCTGTGGGGTATGCATGCATATATGAGCATGTCCAACCACCTTGGATACCTTGAATCATGCAGAGGGAAGCTTAGAGCTAGGAACAAATTTAGCTGATCTCTTGATGTGACATTCACCTTATCCCATGTTGTCCCATTAGTGTGATTTCCTCAGGAGCCCTGACAGTTAGTATGAGCCAAGGAACTGAAGGCCAACGGCAGGGTGAGGACATCTTCTCTACCCGTACTGATGAGCCCACATTTCCTTCCCCCACAGCTCTAAGCTGCAGGTAGCTTCCTTCTAAACTAGAAAAGAATGCCTGGACAGGGGGACAAAGTGAGACACACTTCATTCCCTTTGAATCTGAAGTGTGTACATCTGCAGCATGTGACCCCATGTGAATTCCCTGAATCGCCAGGACTGAAAAGCAGAACAGTATGGGGGATGGTGACATGATGCCGCTTGGTGCTGGTACTGATGTCATTAAGAGCTTTTCTAAGGAGCAAGGGAGTCTAGCGGTCATCCCACCCAAGATCCCAATGAGCGCGCCTAAGGACATTGCTCACCAAATTGTCACAGAGCCTAGTCAATCATAAAAAGCACCCACCCCACATACCACTGTTTCCTCTCCTGCCACCCAGCTGAGCACTTAAGAGCAAGTGGGAGAAGCAACTCACTCTCCACCAGCTGAGACCCAGAATGCAATTAGACACAATGACCCAGACCAGTGTCGTAGAGGCCCAGGGGCTTAGGGTTTGGGAGTCTAAAGAGGAATAGCATGTGCTGGCTGGAGCATTGCTAGGAAATTACTGCTGGCATACAGGCCTGTTGCCTTGTCTTTATAATCTTCCACATCTGGACTTGAGGGAAGAACCCTGCCAGATGTTCAGAAAGCAGTTTTCTTCATTCTTTATAAAGCACAACAATGTACTGTGGTCAGATGCAAATGTGCATGTGTGTTCAAAGCATGTGCTCTTGGTGTTTGAAGGATGTTACATTCTGTATGATGACACTTGGGGCCATAAATCACACCCACAGTGGTGCAGGATGGAAGACAAGACACTGTGCTCCTCTCCCCTCTGTCTGCTGTTTTGGTCCCCATGTTTTTCTGTCTCTTTTCAAGCTGCATCACGTTGGAACCTTTTCAACAAACAGAATCCAGGAGTGCCACTCCTGCACCCCATCTGCTGGGGACAGGTTGTTCCAAGTCTCTCAGTGCTTCAAAGCACAGATCATGCACAGCCCTGGGCATGATGTTTTTCTCTACGCAGAATGTCTCCAACAATTATTAATTTATAAATTAGGTACCATAAGAGATGAACCACAATAACTAATAATAAGGCAGAGCAGTTATAACGACACATTGCAATAAGTTACATAAGTGTGCTGTTTCTCTTTTGCTCTCTCTCAAAATATTTCATCATGCTGCATTTAAACATGAGCCCTCATACAACAATTGATCTGATCACTGGGCACATTATGAAGTGACTAATGGGTGGGTCATGGATACAACACATACATATGAGGCATAGGAATGATTTGTGGGCAACACAGAGCTGGGAAATACAAGATTTCATCATGCTACCCTGAATGGCACAGAATACATTAAAAAAACTATGAATTGTTTATTTCCATAATTTTTCATTTGGTATTTTCAAATTGTGATTGACCGACTGCAAGCTAACTTAAGTCAAGAAAAGTGAAACCATCAACTATGGGATCTACTGTACTTTAAGTTGGACTCTCGGCTCAGCCACTTCATATCTGGATGACCTTAGGCAAACTACCTACAGGCCATCACTCTTTTCCTTGCTTCCTTTCCAGGATGAAAAGCAAAGGCCTATCCTAGCTCATTCGGGTGTGTGTGTATGTGTGTGTGTATGTGTGTGTGTTTGTGTGTGTGTGTGTATGAGAGGTGTACTCAGCTGACTCACTTGATATGGGCATTATTCAAAGATGTCCTTCATAGGCATGAGAAAAAAATGTTGATTACTTTTCCCAGAACTGAGAGTCCACTGGGACGCCTGAAGTGGTTCTGCTACCCACAGGCCAGAGTCCCCAAGGACTTAAGAGGACATGGGAGCCACATCACATGAAGGCATCTGCAGCCCTCCTTTCCACTGGTCTCTAGAATATACTCCATCTTCTTCCATGCCAGGATCTCATACCCTGACCTGGAGTCTGAACAGCCTGTGCTCTCTGTTTGGCCTCCCTTTGGTATTTGCTCATCTTCAGATCTCCGTGGAAGTCTCAGCTTATGTGTCAGCTTCTCTGGCTGTCTTCTCCACTCCGGTTGAGATGATGTCATTGCTACCCCTTCCACAGTTTGTCTGCCCTTGCCTCTACTTACCTGCCATGTTTGACACACACTGGAGAATCCTTTTGTACAATGACACCTGGTGGCGAACTTGAGATTCCTTACATAACCTCCATGTCTCTTTCAGGCAGGGGTTGGGTGGTGGTGGTGGTGGTCAGTGTGCAGAGAGACACAGTGTATAGAATGGTAGAGCAGGCAGCACACAGCCAGGAGCGCGACTTTACCTGCATGGCACACAGCACCCCGCACTCAGCTTCGCAGTGCGATCCTTGAACTTGGGCTGAACCCTGCCCAGGATCATCGCCCTGGGAAAAGAAACTGCATTTGCATTGATCCTCTGCACAGCCATTCTCTTTAGGGCCATACATTGTTCCTTCTTGACACGGAACCTGGGTAGCAGCAGTACCCTCCCTCTCTCCTTGCTTGCTATGTAAATATGGGCTCCTTGAAGGATATTTATTGGCCTGCAGAAAAGATGCGGGGGAATTTTGCTCTCTAGGTGAGTGATAAAAAAAAAGAGCAGCCAGCGGATATGTTCGCCAGCTTATTTACCACAAATCTCTTATTTATGGCCTCATAACCTTCTGATGGCCTGCTTCTCCTCCCCATCCACCTGGTTTTCTTCCCAGATGGAGAAATGTGCTGAGCGGAGGACTATTTGTCCAAGGTTCCTTTCTGCATCTAGTTTCGACAGCTGGAGCCAGACCGATTGATTTCCCTGGGACTGCATGGATGCTGATGAGGGCTGGGGCATGGATTTCTTGCTGCAGAGTGTGACTTAATATGGTCCGACAGATGGTGTTTGGGGTACAGCCTAAACCGAGCACCCTCTGCCTGGGTACCGTGCAGGCCACATATGTGCTTTTGCCAGTGCCCAGTAGCTCCACAAGGATGCAACTGTCCCCAAACCACACTTGCTATAGGCTTAGGAAGTCTCCTTTCTCCATTATCCAGTCAGTAGAACTGTACCATTGCTCACACCTTTATCTGGGTGGCCTGCTAGGATCTCCCCAAACAGGCAGCTGTAACACCCATCACCCACCTCCTATCTTTCCATTCTCTGGGTTGCACGTCTGTATGGCCTTTGCCCAGTCCAGCTCCTACTGCGCTAGCCTGATACCGCTGCCAAGTGGACTTTCTAGACTCCAGTGTTTAGGTCCTGATCCATTCTTTACCCATGGGTCCCTAAGCAGTCTTTCCAAACTCATGCTGACCAGGTTACTCACTGCTGGATTATATAGATGAATCCTTGACCACAGAACTCAGATTTTTTGGAGGAAAATTAGAGTGCTATCTTTGATTAGCGGGCCTATCGTGGTATCGGCCTTCAGTAGTTGTGAAGCTACGTGTCTACTGGATCCTGCTTGACTCTCCACTTCTACCTGATTGATTTGTAGCCCCTCTCTTGGTACTGCTGCTGCTTATTTCTCTTGAATGTCTTTTACCTTTCTCCCTTCTTGCCCCTAACCTCCCTCTCTGACCTCAAGGATCTCTCTCAAAGTCACTTCCTTCAGCATCTTGAAGAACCTTCCTTAAAATTGGGCCAGATACTTGTTTTATTTTCTTTAGGCCTCTTGAACAGAGAGCCACAAAGCAAGTAGATTAAATAACAGAGATTTATCTTTCTACCATTCAGGAGGCCCAAAGAGTGAAGTCAAGGTGTTGGCCATGATGGCTCTCCCATGGGCTGTGAGAAAGGATGTTTATCCATCTCTCTCCTAGCTTGCAGGTACCTCATTCCTACTCCAGCTTTTGCCATCTCATGGGCTATCTTCTCCCTGGTTCTGTGCCCCCACTCTGTCTCTTATAAGGACACGTGTCATTGGATACTGCAGGATGACTCCATCTCAACATCTTTGGGTTAATCTCATTTGCAAAGATCCTCTTTCTAAATGTGTCCAGGTAAGGTCACATTTGAGGTATTGGGCATATAACTGGGAGCCATGCCTCTCTTCCATACTTCCACACATCAGAGGGGCACACCTTCTTGATTCCCTTTCTCAGCATGGAGGTAATGGTCTAGTTCCATAGTATTGAGCTCTGGTGAGCTGGCACATGATTTCTCGGCCCCAGCACCTGGCACCTGGCATGGCTCATGGATACACAACGTAACAAAGGGAAAGTGGATGAATTGGATGTTTCTTTCTCATTGTGCTAAAAAACAGTCCAAGAGGGAAGCAAGGTGAGCCCAAGGTGGTGCAATAAATTATGATGACGGGAATTGCTACTGCTAATTTGGTCACTGCTTGGGGATTCTATGGAAAGAGTTTCTATAAACCTGGTTGTGCCAAGACTTACCAACCAGGAGGACACCATAGTGTAAGGTGGACACAGCCCCTTAGAGGACAGTGTATCTGAGAGCGACTTGATTCCTGCCCAATACCTTCATATCTCAGGGAGAGGGCCATGTGCTTGCTGGCCATGCCCTCATGCAAGCCCTAGGTTTGGACACTAGCCATGTTTCACAGGAGAGGAGTATGGAGTTCATTAATGCAAGCTTGTGATACCAATTACAGTGAGCATAAAGCAGAGGCCAGCTAGGCCCGGCTGTCCTCTTCCGATAGCTTTATTTTGGAGGCATCTGGCTAGGCTGTGAGCTCAGACTTTACCTAAGGGAGAAAAGGTATCTCCCAAGTCTCCAGCCTCTAGCTTTCTACTGACTTACTGCTGTCCAAGACACACTCTGTTTTGTGGGTATTATGAAAGCTAGCAAAGGAACAATAAAAGCATTCCTGTTCTCTACTTCACAGATTTCTATAGCTTGCTGGAATCTCTATCATGTATCCTCCAAGGAGGGCTTTCCTTGCTGTCATCTTTAGGGAGGTGGGATAAACTGGAGGTGTCCTGAGTGGGTGACTTCTCTTTGGTAGCTGCATGTCCCTGCAAGTACATTTTAGCTTCTTGCAATAGTCCTCCAACAGGAAAAACCAGAGCAGCACCTTGGAGTGCCAAGAGAAGGGAGCAGAATGGTATGCATCCCTGTGGGAGTGTCACCACCCTGTGTGAACAAAAGAAGCCTCTGGCTAAAACAGTCTGCAGGATGCCCCCTCAGACAGTCCTCCAGCATCCTGTGATGAGCTGATGATGGTCTCTTTCTATCTCACAGGGGGTGGAATCGAGGTTCACAGTGGCTAAGGACTGCCCAAGGGTGCACAGCTGTTAAGAGGGGGAGTCAAGATACTCTTGTGCTTCCTTGCTAATTCTGCCTTCCACTTTCTTCTAGGGGCCAGATGCACTCACTGTGTTAGTTGAGTATAACATTTCCTATAGGTGTGGTTACTTGCAGAGGAGATAACTGGGGCAGTGTTGCTGGTTCCTCGCAGTCCCCTGGGAACAGACGTGTATCTAACTACCAGCATGGTGGTGACGGGGTGCTCATCCTACCTGTGGATGGGAATAGCTGACTTGAGAAAGCAAACTGAAGAAAGGTGAGTAGAGTGGGCAGGTCAGGGAGAAAGCTAGCTGCTCCAGGGAGAGGAGCCTGGGTAAGCTCAGGAGCTGGGCTGTTACCCATACTGCCAAGTATCCAGAATGACAAGGCGTGGATTTGCCTGGAATCCTGAGTATCAGGCAGGGTGGGGACCATGTGGTACAGATGGTGAGATGGAAGGGGAAGGTGACAGACCCTGGCAGACTGCAGGACACCCTGGGGGCATGGATCATGGGCAAGTGGGAGAACAGACGGTTTTAAGCAGGAGGAATGTATTCACATTTATTTTTTTTTTCAAAGGATTATTCTGGAAATTTTATGTGGATCAGGGCCAGATTGGGAGGTGAGAGGTGGTAAGGACTTTGAAAATGTAGAAACTTGCAGAAATGCAAGCATGAAATTGGAGACTCTTTGGAAGGATAAAAACAGCAGAAATTATCAAATTTGGGAGGGTAAGGCAGGAGCTGAAGGTACTTGATGGCTTCCAGAACACCTGCTGGATCCTGGCATGACAGTGAGATGACCTGAACACAACGCAATCAGTTTCCCACCGCTGATGTGGCTGCCTGTGGCTGTCCAGTGGGGCCCTGGGTCTATCACTCAAGGAAAGGACTGGCCTCAACCAGCTTGAGGTTGATATACTGGGAGAGTCATGGAAGAATCAAAGGAAAGACAGATAACAAAGCTACCAAGGAGCTGCAGAGATGGCTCAGTGGTTAAGAACACTTGTTGCTCTTGCAGAGGACCTGGGTTCTATTCTCAGTACTGAAATGGTGGCTCACAACCATCCATAATCCCAGTTCCAGGGCATCTAACAGGTATGTACATAATGCACACTTGTCACATACGCATGCAGCCGAAACACCCATACACACAGAGTAAATAAATACATCTTCGAAAATTGAAAATAAAAGTTTAAAAAAGAATTGAAGGTACTAAAAGGAAGGCCAGTAGGGGGAAGGTGAGAAAGATGAGAGACTAGTTTCAGGAGCAGGCAATGTCAATAGGCCCAGTGTCACAGAGACCCTGTGAGGTAAGGCAAGGGCTCACTGGATTGGGCCCTTCAGGTTCACTCCACAAGTGTTGAGGCTCGATGCAGCCATGGTGGGAGTAGATGTCAAAGCAAATGCAGTGCAGTGACAGGAAGTAGATTTGTAGAGCCAAGCTCTTTCCCAGGGTTGAAGGAGAGAGGAAGTGCAAGACATAGAGCCACGTTCAGAGAGCTCCTTTTCTTTTCATGTCTTCACTAGCATCATGGAGGAAGCTTGACATCTTCAGTCTCCAGCAAGACAGGGCCTGAAGCACATGAAGGCTTACTCCATGGGTAGCACGGACATAGGACCTCTCCTTCTGTCTTCTTCAGGAATGTCTGCCTGGCTGCTGGGATCCAACATGGGCTTCCCTCCTTGCATGCTTCTATCACTTTTCTCAGTTAGAAGGATTCCACAGATTATTGATTTCCCTAGTACAAGCAGTTCGAGGGTAGCCAGACTTATTTAAGCTCTAGGATCAGCACATGAAGCAGCTACTGCCCCAAGGGGGATTGAACTTGCTCTTAGGCTCTGGAGGCTCCTGGATGATTAATTACCACATGTCCTTTGCTTTCTGTTGCCGAGATTAAACATCCTGACCTAAAGCAACTTGAGAGGAAAACATTTATTATCTCTTTTAGGTAAGAGTTCATCATCAAAGGAAACCAGGACACAAGCTCAGACAGGAACCTGGAGGCAGGAACTGAAGCAGAGACCATGGAATAAGTCTATACTGGCTTCCTCTCCGTGATTTGCTCTGCCTGCTCTCTTATGCAGCTTAGGAACACCTGCTCAGGGGTGGTGCCACCCACTTTGGACTGGATCCTCCTACATCAATTATTAATCAAGAAAATGCCTCGCCATTATGCCCACAGACCAATCTGATGGAGACAATTCCTAGTCTGAGGTTCCATCCCCAGGGGACTCCTGTTTGTGTTAAGTTGACAAAAACTGCCTAGCATGCCACGGGATGACACTAAGCGTCTTTGTGTTCCAGGGGAGTGCCCTGACAGCAGAATGGACCAGGATTGGAAGAGGACTCTAAAGAAGAAAAAGGGGCTGAAGGACTTGGGGACAACTGATGATTTGCTGGAGTCTGAGTTGTACATCTCTTCTAGCCTTCCTTCAGGGACATCAGAGACACCACCACAGACCAGCTGGTTAACCACGGGCTACAGAAATCAGCAGATGCTACAAGTCAAAGCTCTGCCTAACACCTCACTGGACGGTCCAGGAGTGAAGGGCGAGCAGTATATCGGTACTGCAAGGGGATCTACAAAACAGCCCTGGGCTCTGGCGAGCGCCCAGAGGACTTGACCAACAAGGATTTTTAGCACATCTTCATCCTTTTTTTACTTTTTTTTAGAAGCAAACTAGAATGTTCTCTTCCTAATTTGGACCTCAGCATCTAGTCTGCTTTCCTAATATAATGAGAACAGGTTAAGAAGGCAAAGGGGCCTCGCTGACCTAAAATGGGCTACGTTCTATTTTCAGGGCTCAGGGATCCCTGGGACCCATGGAAAAAATTGAGCAGTACAGGGTAGGATCTCCATGATTTCTCTTTGGGTGGCATTTAGGGCCAAATCTCCTTATTAGAAGCTAGAGAAAAGAAAAGGCTAGAGCTGGTGAGCTGAGTCTTCCAGTCTCACCACCCAGAGCCCTGCCCTCACCAATCAGAAAGAAGGGAGCACGAACCTTTGTTTGGAGAAGGAGCTCTACAAGAGCCTAGCTCCTGACTTCTCTCCACCCATCTGCCCTGGAGGCCTAATGGTTTCATTTCTAGGAAAATGCACAGCTTTGTCTTTCCAGAGAGACAAAAAAAAATAGGGTCTTGCAACTGTTGACAGCCCAGAGTGGCATAGCATAGCATTTAAACGGCCACCCATCTGGAGTGCTATTGACCATGGCCAATAGATTCTGTAACACGCTTCATAATGCCCGGCAAAGATTCCCTGTCTCAGACACATAGGTATATCCATGTACGCTCACATACACAAGCAACAGATACCATGTCCAGTGTCTACGTCTAAGAAAATACACTCCCTGCTTGCATTGAATACCATGCCTTCTCCTGTCTCATCCTCATGTGAGGAACAGCCATTTCTATCTACTCTGTATGTTCCAGAAATGAAGTGACAGACGCACTTTCTCCTCATTTTCACCAACTTGCTTCTCTGCTTCAGCTCTCTTCCCCTTCCTAGGTCTCCCATGTGCCCTCCCCACAGCCCCCTCTGGTGCCGTCCTTCCTCTCCTTTCTTTTCTCCTTGGCAGCTCCTTTTCCCTTCTCTGACTCTTCCGTGCTTCTTTCCTGTCTCCTTTCTCACCCAGCAATCCCTGCCTCCCAAGGTCAATAAGAGCTGAGACCACACTCACGTGGCTTTAATTAGGAACCCTTCAAAAACCTTGACCCCAGAGAGAGCTCGGCCCTCAACTGCCAATTTCCTTAGCTCTATCTCTTCGCCTCCCTCATCTTGCTCCTCCACGCCTTTAAGAGCAAAAAGCCAATATAAGAGGTTTAGACTGGACCCATGGACAAGGAAAGACCTGAAGGTGTCCCACCTCCCCTTCCCAGGCATGGATGAGAACATTGAGGCTGCACTCTGGCAGGAACCCGGATATATCAGCCTCATGGAGCTCCTTGGCCCTGGTATCTGAGCCTTTCTAGCTCTGGTGCCCCAGGACCTGGCCACAAAAGGACTCTGAATTTGGAAAACACTTTAAGGACTTGACTGCTTAGCAACACGTGCTGACATTTTTTTCCAGACATGCCCCAAAGCATCTTGGGAAGAAGCTGCAAAGTTAAACAGAAACAAACGGTGAACTCAGTAATTGCACACACTCCTATTTTCTTAAGAAACCAACTGGATCTCATTACGGTAGGCTCCTGAACGTAGACAGAGAAAACCTTGTCGTCACCCGTTAAATATGTCTAATTTTACACACTGTCATGTAGTACTCCATCCAGCTGGCTCTCTCTGAGGAGGAGGAATGAATGATAGCCACTTGGCCTGTTTCTCAGCACGTAGGGTTTTCTTTTTTTTTCTCAGAGAGAGCTGGGGATGGTGCCTTGTCTCCTGCATACCTGACATCTGCGGTAGACTTATAATTAATCAAAACCAGAAACTGTCAGTCTAAGGCTGATAGGCCATCTTGTCTTAACCCAAATCCCACTACTTAGCTCGTCCTCAGTTTCTCCAGTCATAACGTGAGAGCCGCCTGGTGTTTCCCAGGGCCTCTGCAGTGCTAAGCGTTGCTGCTGCTCAGACCCACTCTGTGCTTGCCAAGACCTTAATTGCATCAAAATGCTGAGCAGAGTCTGGTTTTTGTTAAGGCTTTTGCTTACAGAACCGTCTTCCAAATCGAGAACCTTCCTGATGCTTTTAAATAAGCCTAGACCTTAAGGAAAAAATGCAAACTGCAGCATGGAGCCTCTGAGCGCCCTTAGCTCCCCATAATGAAACATGCATGGAGGACGCACATCCGGTTCAAGGACTTTATACTAACTTATCATAACTTAACAGGCATAAGCTAATAGGCAAAAGGAATTAGTAATAGGGATGTGGCCATTTGAGCAGTGAGATGGGTCCATGTCATGGAATTTTTGCAGCTAAACCCTCTTGAGTTTCTGTACGCTAATAGCAATTAACTCCTGAGTTAATGGCAGCTGCGGTCATAATGAGATTGGAATTGATCATTTAGAGTCAGGCTCCCATAAGCTGGCCTTATGAGCCATTTCAGCCACAAAGCATCGCCTTGACCCCTTCTCCTCATACCTGCCATCACGACCCCATCTCTAAGGCTTTCCGGCAAGAGCAGACAGGCTCCTTCACACACAGCCTGTGCTGGGCAGGGCAGAGGCAGAAGGCATGGAGGTAGCCTGTGCAGCCTGTGCAGTGGGAATCTGTGCCCTGAAGGTCAGATTCCAGATGACTTCTTTTCCCCAACCCTGTCCCGGGTCCTTTTCATTGGGACCTCCAGTCCATTTTAGGATTAGTTTCTGTTCCTTAATCTGCCACTTCTCAGCTCTGGACGATGAGTTAGCCTTCCTCTGTCTCAGCAGTTACAGCCGGAAGGAGCATGCTACCTACCAAGTGGGTATTTAGTAGTGACAAAAGAAGAAAATCTGTCTTGAAGATGTTCGGTCATTGCCTGTCTTTGTGTTCCAGCTAGCTTTTGCTGTGTAACAAATCACTCTCCAAATTAATGGTTTACAATAACAATCATTTTGTCCAGCTCAGTGTTACAGGGGTCTGCTGGGTGCTTTCCCAGAACACTTTCATAGCACTGTTGTTGCTTGGTGGGGAGCTGACAGTTGAAGGGTCTAAGTAAGATACATACATACTTGTGGTTAGCAGATTTTCAACCTGAGTCATGGGAGTAACTGGGCCCTGGGAATGGTATCCTCCATCTGGTTAGCTTGGCCTCATTCACATAGTAGTCTCAGGACCACCAAGCTCAAGTAGGGAAGGCAAGCTTCAATGACAAGGGCTTCCTAAGTCTCCTGTGTTACACTTGCTGTTGTGCCATTGGCCAAGAGAAATCAAGTGACTAAGCCTAGCTACAGCATTTTCATCACCACCATGCAAATGGGTACACATTCAGAACTCGAAGGAGTCTATGCTTATCTTTCTGGTTTGCCATACCTAGCTTCCCTTTGGTTAGCTTTATTCATATACAAGATGGTATAAGCATTTCAAAAATGACTACTGATACACGAGGAGTGAGTTCTAAAAAGTAGTTTCCAACTGTTTATAATAAAATTGAGGAATCAGGGATGGGGCGTGGCTCAGTGGGTAAAGTAGAAAGTGTCTGCCGTGCAAACATCAGGACTTAAGTTCGGAGGCAAGCACCCACAAAACAAGGGGACCTGGTGATACATGCCTCATCCCAGCACTGGAAGACAGATTGGAAATTCCTAGTGCTTACCTAGCTAGCCATTCTAGCTGAACCAACAAGCATCTGGTTTAGTGTCTTTGTCCCTAAAATTACAGTGGGGCATGGCTGAGTCTACCTATGGCCTCCATATGTGTATGCACAGTTGCACACAGCCACAGGCACTCAATTAATAAAAAACTTAGCTTAAAAAAGTAAATTGAGTCTCCATGATTTGTCATAACTTGGCCAGGACATCATGGTGCTTGGGCAGTGGTGGGGGTAGAACAGGCACCACCCTCCTTGTTTTCTCTTATGTACCTTAAGGAAACAGTTAGCATAAGAGATCTGGACATTCTCTAATAACATAAACCCCACCCTCTGACCCCAGTGCTTCAGAGATCTGTTTCCTGTGTGCTTTTATTTCCATCTTCGAAGGTCTAGGCGTGGTCTCATGCCTGTCTCCTAGTCTGGGATACTTTGGAAGGTAGCATGACCTAGATACTTGATGCATTTCCCCGCAGAGTGGGGGTTATGGAAGGGGCCCCACAACCTCCCCACCCCCCTCTATTTTTGGCTTCCTAGAGCCTCAGCCCATGAGTCAATATATAGATAATCATAGTGCCAGCTCTGCATTGTCTGAACAAAAGGTGATTAAATTACTCAGGGATCAATTCCAGAGCTGTTTTTTCTTTCTTACTTAAAGAGCACAAACTACTTTCTCCCAAGTATAAAAGTCAATATTTGAGGAGAAATTGGGCCTTATACTATCCCCATCAAAGACCCAAGAAAGTTTCGTGGGCGAAGATGCTAGTTCTCCCTTCCCACTTGGAAGGCAGTGGAGGTGGCCGAAAGAAGTTAGGATAGCCAAGCTCCCCTACCTCATACACAGGTTTACCTGCGTGTTTTTTCTCTCTTCCCATAGGTCATGGGAGTTTCGACCTGTAGGAACCATCTGCCTTAGCAACACCCAACCTCCCTGCCCTGTTGGATATAGCAGTTAGCATAGCCTATATTTTATGATGCAGTAACAAATGGGCCCTACAGCATAGCCTTACTTCACGCTTATGTTCCCTATCTTTTCTCGTAAGTCCCAGCTGTATTCTGTCCCATCTGCATTCCAGAACAGAACTGAGAGAGTAGCATCTATCCCAGGCATTAGGAGGCTCATGGTTGAGGGAAAACAGAGTAGAAGTCAATAGCTCTCAGGGCTTCTGTTCAGAAGCAGTGCCGTTTACTTCCGCTCACATTTCACTGGTTAAATCGAATCAAATGGCCAAGCCTAATGGGGTAGGGAGGAATAATCTTCCGTGGAAAAGACTAGCGAATATTTTAAACAATAATATAATCTAACACATATGGCCTCTACTTGGGTCTGCTCAGGGCTGGTGTTTAGACAAGGGTGTGAGTTTTCCAGGGCTGGGCTGGAGTGGGAACGAGACTCAGGGGTACTGTGGGGGATGTGGGGGGCCCACTGGCTCTGACTCTGTCTGCTTCAGTCTCCAACAGAGGAAATGTTAACAGGCACTTCTGTGAAGCCATTTGCTTATGAGCTATGCAAGTTTCCAGACGTTTCAACTTGAAGCCGCCCCAAGAATGGCTGGAGTAAAGCCAGAAGCCTGGGCTGTCTAGTCCTATTCTGAAGAACAAACTGCCCCCTCCTCTGAAGGTCACACAGGCCAGGCAGGCTGCACACCGGCTGGAAAGCTATGACGGTACCACATGCCCCTGTAAGAACATGGTATACTTTAAGTTCACTGTAATGCAGACCTTGACTTCTACACAGAAAATATCAGAGAGCCTCAAACTCAGGCAGCTTCTTCACCTTGTCAGTTACGTGGCCTTTGATTGTCAGTCCTCTGCATGTCATTCTTGTGTCCCAGCAATTTCTGGGACAAATGCCTTCAAAGCAGCCTTCCTTCAAGCAGAAAGGCTCTGTGGAAAGGGTTGCCTGTGGCTCCCAAAGAGCCTTGTAAAGACTATATATGTGTGGTCACCCAGTGTCTAAGGAAGCCTGGTAAAGGTGTATCCTCTGAGATGTCCAGCGGGTGGCCATGGCACACAGAGAACAGGAAGAGCTCACACGAGGAATGTCTTTCTAATGGGAGGGGTGAGAGATGGGATGAGATGAAATAACCATTCCCCATCACAGGAAAGGAATTGATGTCTGCCTCCTAAGGGTATGCGGGGTGATGATAAGCATAGAAACGAGGAGGCTCCAAGAATCAAAGGCCTAGAGCACTAGACCAGAGCTGTCTAATTCAAGGCGTTAATGGGTGTGATCTCACCATGAAAATCATGGGGCCTTCCTTCAGAGTAGCATATCCTATCTTACTCAACCTTGCTTTGGGCTTTTCATGTCCCTCCCTGACTGTAATTCACATCTCTTGGCCCATTTCTTACAGGGTTCCTACAAGTGAGGCATTACCTACAGGGCTGGGGGCTTCTACTCAAGGAGATAGGACATGGCCCCTGAGTTCTGTCCAGGTACAGTAGAGATTTTTCATGAGTCATTGCGGCTATCCCCTGATCTCCAAGAGGCAGTGGTACACATGGCATAAACTGTCCCCAGGGGAGGTCAGGCGCAGCCCTGTGGGTTTGCTATGAGCACATTCAAGCCCATGGGGTGGCGCTTTGACCACCAACCATTGTAGTAGCCTTGAACAGTGTTTTTGCTCCTCCTATTCCTACTCTATCATCTTCTTCCCTTGAATGACTGTGACATGGCCCAAGGGCCCAGGTTGTCATCCTCATGAGGTTCTCCCACTGGCCCTGTGAACCCATCAAGAGCCTTTTCTAAGGACAGATACAAACACAGCTCAAAGGAACGAGAGGTGTGACACTCACCCACTCCATCACTGATCCTGTACCAGGCCCCAAGCAGGTACCTTGGTGGCGCTAAAGCTGGGGGAGAGTCTGGCTGTTGTGCTGGAGAGTGGCCTACCAAGTGTTCAGGCAGCTGTTCCTGTCTGGGTTACACTGCTCCAGCTTGGCCGTGATGGCACTGTTGTCTATATCCCAGGAGAAAATGACTAGAGGAACTGACAGCAACAGGCTGGTGAATGGTAAACACCAAGAACCCTATAATATGGCTGTCATTGTATATAGTGCCCAATACTTACCTTCTGCTGGAACCAGACAGCCTGGCTTGGACCTACCCCAGGCCTGGATGTGACCTAAGGGATGTCCTGTGTGAGTGATGTGCTGGTCCTCTTCCATTGACTACACTGGTCCAGGTGCCACACTGGCTACTCCTGGGCCTACCAAAGCATTTTTTTTTAAGAATTGGGCACCATGATTTGCTTGGCTTCCACAGTATGCCTGGAAAGAAGAAACCAAGATGGTGGCAAGAAACCAACTCAGGACTCAAGGATCAAGGAGCTTTGGATCAAGGAGCTTTGTCCCTTCCTCTGGTGGGGACCAACTCCACCATGCTCCTCTCTAAAACTACCAAGGCCACTATGGACCCCAAGACACTGGATCCTCTGGGGTGGGACCTGAGACCTATTCTCAATCAGTTCCTCCTAGCTATGCTCATGCAGCTGAGCGATGGGGCTATCTAAGGCAGGTTGACCTGGGCACTGGACAGGACTAGCCATGACAGACATGGCATCTCCAAATACAGGGTTTGAGGGAACAGAGATGGAACTGAGTAGAGTGGCCTCTGTTGAAAATGGATCTGTGCATTCAGGGAGATGGAAACAGCAAGGCTTTCTTCTGTGAGAACATCTAATTTGCTGTAGAGTCTTGAATGAGTCATTCTGTGTGCCTCAGTTTCCCCTACCTGTAAAATTAGGTATTAGGGACCTTAGGCTAGCATGTTCATGAGTCTGAAATACACATGTACTTTGTTACCCCCCTCATAAGAAGGAGGACCTCAACAGCCACTGGCAAAAAATGAATCCAGCAGTTCTGCTCAGACTACTTGGGAGGCTCCATCTGTCTTGGGTGCTGCTGTTGTGCTCTTTCTGTCTTCCTTCCTTCCTTCCTTCCTTCTTTCGTTCCTTCGTTCCTTCTTCCTTTTCTTTCTTTCTTTCTTTCTTTCTTTCTTTCTTTCTTTCTTTCTTTCTTTCTTTCTT
>LOJH01022135.1:0-20011 GCA_001685095.1 Ellobius talpinus
TGGATGCTCACCTTCCTAGACCTGGATGGAGGGGGGAAGACCTTGGATTTCCCACAGGGCAGGGAACCCTAACTGCTCTGTGGACTGGAGAAGGGGGGAAGGGGGAGGGAAATGGGAGGAGGGGATGAGGTGGAAAATTTTAATAATAATAAAAAAGAAATAAACACCCACAAACAAGTATAGAAAGCACCAGAATAGTAAAAACTCCAACAGAGGCATCATAAAGAGGGAAAAAAGTCTTTTTGCATGGTGAGGTTAGGAAATACTTTACCTCAAAGGTGGCATTTCACCTGGAGCTTAAATACTGATAAGAATTTTACCAGGCAGAAATGGGTAGAAAGGGCATAAAGAAATGAGAGAAACTAAGAATCAGTGTGCCTATAGTTTATATTGCATATATGAAAAGATGGCTATCTACAGTGTGATAAACAAAGTGTGGCCTGGTTTTAGTGGATGATGTGTTTTTTATTAAAGAAGTACAGGGTTTGTCCTACAGGTAATAAGCAAATAATGAATTCTGTAACCAAAACAACAATATAAATGTGTCTATATTTGACATTAAGAAGTTCTGGCTTACAGATTATATGCAAATTCTGAACGTTGTAAACAAGAGTTATACAAATGTATCTATGTTAGAAAAAGTGACCAAAAGACCTGTTGAATGAAGATCTGCACTTAACTGTGGGTTCTAAATGGGTAACAAAAAGTATACCAATTTGGAAACCAGGTCCTTTTTCTCTGTTCATTCTTTTCATCACTGAAAATTGAACATAGTCCATGCTTAATGTATACTCATCAATTACCCAATATCCTAAGTCCTCTTTTTTACTTTGAGATAATCAGGATTGCTTTGAATTTACTCTGTAAGCTGGGCAGGCCTTGAATTTGTGATTCTTCTGTCTCAGCTTCCAGGAGCTGGAAGTACAGGTCCAGGTTTAGTTCACACACATATATTGCGACTTAGGGTTCTCTGAGGACAGAAAGTTTGCCACACATTCATGGCCTTGTAGAAATTCAGAGACTAGATTTACAGCAGTTGAGAATTCACATATCAGGTGAGAATGAAATTTAGAAACAGTTTGATAATCCTTTGTATCTTTAGACTACCAAATCATCCCACCTTGGGAACCATGAGCAGGATTTTTCTGGTGTGCTGCTTCCCACCACACACTATAAAGTGGCTCAGATGTTTTCTGAATGATATTCATAGTTGATCATGTACCATAACAATACCGATTTTCTTCTTTAGCAGGGCCAAGAAATAGAGGGTAAAAGGTTAGAGCCTGTAATAGCATTAAATAAATAATGTAATGTCCATGACTCCATCTATAAAAAAATGGAAATCATACTAGCAGGCAGCTGTTAGAATGCAAGATATAACAATCTTTAAAACAACCACAGTAATTCCAAACTCAGCTTAAGAACTATTTTCCTGACATATCCACATACATATGCACATATATGTGAACATTTTTGCATGCACATGCCTGCATGCGCATGTGCGTGCACACACACAAACAGACACACAGACACACACACACAAACACACAGACACAGACACATATACACTTACTTTAAAGGTCCTCTAGCAATCCAATGGTTATTTTTTTTAATTTTCCCTAGCACTTATATTGATAAGTATAAATAATTGAAAAGGTCATAACTCTGAGATCTATCACAAGCAGAAGCACTGGGAGTAGACCATAAACTGTATTTTTATCTAATCCTTTAAAAACAATAAACAAACAAACAAATAAATAAAGACAAAACAAAGGGAAGCTGATATTCAATACAGTGCATAAATGTGGTAAAACCTACTATATATCTGCTTCTGGAACCATAGAAAATGACATATCTAGAGCAGACTTTAACCCTAATTAGAAAAGTAAGGCCTTTACTACAAACTTTATCATACTCTTACTCGGTAAATCAAAGTAATAATAGCTTGCATATTTATATCAATACTTAGGCCAGAGAGGAGAAAATGGTGTATATAAGAGAAGCATTGAGAAGAAAAGGGGGACAAATAAGGACACCTGGGATCCCAACCTTGACTGCAAGATGACCTGGTCCAAGAATCGTTTCTATAGGATTTGGGCACAGCCAGTAATAAGGAGATACATACTTCCATTACCAACTTCTACCTCCCACATAAAGGTATAAGGATGGGGGTTTGGTATGAACCTAGCTAAATCTACTCCCAGAGCAAGAGGCCTGACCTTCACAATGTTTTGTCATTTGGTGAATCCATTTCTTACACCGAGTCTTTTTCCTGTACATTGCATTACAAACTGATGATGCCTCCAGAATGCCCCGGTACAGTTCCCAGATAGACCCCACCCTTCTTGCTGGTGTCTTCTAGTCATGGACTTAGAGGAAAATAATTTCAATGATTTGAACCTGCTTTATCTAGAAAACTAACATTCTTTATACTTTATCATGTGGCTTCTCCAAAGAGTCTGGATCCCTAAAATTTTATCTTCCTTGACTATAATTTTTACTCCTGACAATGGAATTTAGTAGCTAGTACTACAACTAGAAATGGAGAAACAGGAAGTTCTGAAAATACTCAGTTCCCTGCCTAAATGGAAACATATCTTGGGTATTGTAGTGATTAAAAAAATTCACGGCTTGCCTTAAGGAAGAGTCCTTAGAAATCATCTTTCCAGTGTTCACAGATTCAGCTATATTCAGAATGGATTAAATATATTCAGAATGTATCCAGGAAATAATACAGTGTATAGGCATGTATGTACAAGAATGGTTGCATTCTGCCTGGAAAACTGGGATAAAATGTCTTTCTAACTTCCTATCCCTGGAAGACATTCATGTATCCTGTTAAAATCTCTCATGGTGTACAAGCTGAATTCAACCCTTAGTTATCACTTTGAGAATTCTTGTATTAGTCCAAAGTTTCATGTCAGAGATGGGGATGTTGAATCTAATGAGCATGAATCAGTCTAGTGGCAGTGGTATTGGGACCAGGGATCTTATTCTTAATTTAAAAATCCCTTATGGCTCTTTGCTTCTCTTTCATTAGATTATTCCTGCTCTATTTCAGTATGCACCTCTCTGAGATCTAGGCTTACACTATTTTATATAGTAGCCACTAGTTCTGTGTGACTATTTAAAATAATGAAGATAAATCAAATAAAAATGTAATGCTTTATTCTCACTGGACATATTGCGAGTGTTTACAAACCACATGTAGCCAGTTACTGCTAAACAGAACAGCACAGATATAGAACTTTTCTATTGTCTCAGAGAGTCCTGTTGACTAGTGCTATGAATATGGCCTGCTTTATGGGACAGCCATACTATACATTATTTGCCATATTATACTAAAGGTATTGATAAAGAAGGAAAGAATCCAAAATGAAGGACACATAGAAGAATCCACTGGATTTTATTCAGAAGGTACAGGGACAAAGAGAGTAGTTGGTGCTGTTACTATCAGTGAGATTTAATCTGCCACCATTTTTCTGTACAGTGACCCAAGTCACTGAGGTGATGGCTTGTGGACCTAAACAGATTAATTTAAGCCAGATCAATATGCATAGAGACTGTGGGGAAGATCCATCAAATGAAATTATTCCCTTTTCTTTGAATTGTGCCAATCAGAACTTGGCTGGCACTTTCATATTGTCATCCAGACCTATACAGCATCTGCTTGAAGAAGAGAGTCCACATTCCCATTTGCCTCCAGGACCCTGGTAATGTGCTGTCCGTGTGACCATAGTGGCTTAAGCCGCATCAGGTGCTCTGAGCTAGCTGCATGAAGACGGTTGCTGCACTAAGCATAATTGAAATAGGATGCCATTCATTCTGTGGGGGGATCCTCTGCTCTTCCTCTGCAGCAGAGGCCAGCATGTTGCTAGACGACTTGGAATCCTAGGCAACAAAGCTTGCTGGTCTCAGCTGTTACACAATGCCCAAGGCCTTGTTTTCTTCCCTGAAGGCCGCCCCCATGCTCTTCCTATCCCCCCCGCACCTGAGCCCCAGAGTCAATGATAACTGTTTCTATAAGATACAAGCAAGCTAACCACTATGTCAAAGCAGAGGTCTACTTAAACTGACGGGAAAACAGAGAAAGGGAGCAGCAAAAGTGGATAGTTCTAATGATACATGAACTGCTTTATGTCTCATCACTGTTTTTAGACTTAGGTTAAAGTAGTAGCAAAAAAGGATCCTCACAAGGTCTGACCTTGCTCCTCCCACCTATTGTTCAGAAGCCTGGCAAGCCTGGATCCTGGTATATCAGCCCTGGGACAGTGGAAACTCCCTCGACAGCACCAAAGAAAGCATTTTCAAAACAAGTTTCATGCTGTGCTCCTAAGGAGACCTACATGAGCTTAATCTGTAACTTGTCTAGCCTCAGTGACCTTTTGGGATTTTTCTGGATTAATTATTTGTTTTCTAGGGTTATATACCTTCTGACACTCCGGCAGTGGAGAGGTGTAGTTGATGTTTGTAAAGTCTTTGAAACTTTGAATTACTGTGCCCAAGGTCAAGGATGCCTCTCTTCCCTATACTTAATCATGGAATTTGGAATATCGAAGAATTATCTTCTCTGAGAGACTAATTTCTAGTATGGCCTCCAAGATTCTGAGTTCCACAAATATTTGCATCTTTGTTCAGTTATGCAGTCAAGTAGTACTGTAGTTGCTGTTGTGAAAGAACTGAGCAAATGATATTAAAATCTCACTCAGTTCAGTTGAATGTTAGGGGCTTGGTATTAGCAGGCAAGCTTTTTAAAATACTGACTTCTTTCCATTAAGACCATCACCATTTGAACGACTAAACAAAAATAAGTTTCTCTGTAACTGGCTGTGAAAGTGAGGTGCCCCCTCCCAAAGAATCATAACTCCCCCTCTCACAGCAGCCATCAAGTATCCATAGCTCCTCAGCTAGGGTTAGGGTTTCAGTGCCCTTTCATCTTCCACGCTGTAAGTTTTAACTGGACCTTCTTATGCAGGTCTTATATTGTTAACCACAACTTTTGTGCATGCATGTAGGCAATAGGCATTTCATGTCCAGAAGACAGTATTGACCGCACCCTCCCTATCCTCCAGCTCTTTCATTTTCTGCCCCCTCTTCTAAGATGTTTCCTGAGCCTCAGAAGGGTGAAAGGTAGTGTGTGGGAGTAAATAAATGCTATTCTGAATTAACAGAATTCTTCATATGAATTTCAGCCTACAGAGGGTTGGGTTTTCAACTCTAGTATAAATCATATCAGTCAGCTTTCCATCTACTAGAATTAGAGTCAGTGGATCTTACTACATGACTTTAGGGTTAGAAGGTCAGAGGAATCCTAGAGTATGAGCCAAGGCAGATCTCCCCACCTCTAGGGAATCTTTCTTCATTCTTATAGAATGACTTTATTGACTATATATGAGGCTAGAGCAAACGGGCCAAACAGTAATTTAATTAATACAATTTCTGTGTGGTTACTACGAAGCTAAGCTAGCCAGGCAGCCAGGAAGAACAAGCAGGCCCTCTCCTTGGAACAAATTTAAAAGGAGTAAAGAAAAATAAGCCACATAAAAATGAAAAAAATTCACAGTCTGGATTTTGTATATTGTGTTATCTTTAATTTTTTTGACTGTGAAGGAGCTAAATAGAGAGAGACCTTTCATTGTATGGGCTGCTAAGCTAAGCCAGCATATAGGTTCTAAAGGTATCTGGATTCTAAAATTTGAGTCTAAGGATATGGTGCTTTGGAGGAGGGAGAGAAGAGGTGGAAATATTGTGAATACAGCACACATATTTGAAATTCTCAGGAATAAAATTGTTTTTGAAAATAAGGGCTCTGGATTCAGACTGTCTCATTAGTAATCATGAGTCTATTCCTGTGAGACTCAGGGTAAGATTCAGTTTCTCTGTACTACAGTTAACTCATATACAAGCTGCAGATAATATTAGTAACTGAATCATAACATTGTTTGAAGGAATATAGACACCTTGGTGGCATCTGCTGGTAGAAGAGATTCTATACCTAAATTCTACATCTGAAAAGATGCATGTGTGATGAAATATGCCCCAAGTTCCAGGAGGAAGAAGAAAAAAATGACACTGAAATTTTAAAATGTTATTATAAAGGGCTTATTATTTGCTTGGTGATAATATTGAATCTTATGGTATGTGTGGTCATAAACAAATCTTTTATTTTCTCCTATACTTTAGTTAGTGAATCTATGTAGTGAAAATCCAATTTGATTATTCTATACAACTGCTTTTAGGAGGAAATGCAGTAAGCTTAGTGAGGCCTTTCTGAACCCCGTGAAACTATATGCCAATGAACAGAAGCTATGACTTTTCTCAAGAATGGATCTCTGGCAAGAACCACTTTGAAAAGCTGCTTACAGTGGCAAATTGTGAGGAGTATCAGTTTTCATTTGGGGTGAATGATTGAAGTTCAGACTGACAGCATTCAGAATCATTATATAAGAGCAAGATCTAATTCACTGGGTTGTGATTTTATGAAAGAGCATGTATGTGCATTGTTCAGCACAGAGTAAATTAGGTAGGCCAATATATGATAGCTTTCACTCTTACTGAGCTCTACCTTACCCTGTGTTCATGATGCTCTTTATCCTAAATAGATAAATGTTCTGGGAAGAAAATCTTTCTGAGATTTATAGTTTCCACTGTGACTAAAATCTAATAGGAAAGAGAATGATAGTTCAAAGGATCACAAGCTATCAGTCTAGTATACCACTAGAGTCCTTGGGTGCCTATGAATTTCTTCAAGGAAAGGCAAAGTGAACTTTAGTATGTGGCCCCACCTGCCTTCAAATTAGTCTATACCTACATTTGAGCTTCTACGTCAGATTTTATTTGAAGAAAACATCCCGTTTTCAAAAAAAAGATTTTGGGAACTCATATGTTGTCTATGTTTTTCTTCACCTTACTTTATAGATAGAGTGACTAAAGGGCAAAAGTAAGTCATGCCAAAACACATAGTTATGGCAGAACAAAAGACAGAACCAGCTATCTTAGCTTACATGGTGGTATGCTTTCCTTCCTGCCAGCTTGACCAGCATGCTCTTAGTAAGAAGGGTCATAAGCAGGGACTGGAATTGGATTGGGAAAAATTAGGACAGGAACAACAGGTAGAGAACAAAACCAGTCCTTGGCAAGCATGAAGCAAGAGCTTAGCAGGGGAATGTGACCAAGTGGGATTAATAAATGTATGACAAATACCCTCTCAGGCAAGAAGGCTCCTTGGTCTCCACCCCTGCCTGCTGACTAGCATTCTCCTCCCAGTAGCAATTCTTGGTCAGGGGAATAGTCAGGAGAAAGAATATAAAATTTTATCTTTCAAGGTTTATGTTAGACTATTTAGTCTAATGGTTTTTCGTTTGTGGAGGAGTAAACATAATTAATAATAGAATGATATGCAATGCTGCACATCCTTGCCAAAGCACAGAAACTATTTCCAAGTCTCCCTTCTGTGACTAATGAGCCAGAAGAAAGGGGTTCACTCTCGAAATGCCATCCTGAGTGAGGAGCACAGGATCATTACCCCAAACCTGCTCATGAGAAATTGTAGGGCATGGAAATGCTTTTGCATACCAGGCTTTTCCACTGGAAAAAGTAAGTACATGAATTTAGAGCATACATGCTTTTACAATTACATTTTACAATGACATTAAAAACAAATGCTGAACAGGTCAGTACGACCTAGAAAGCAAATGAGAGTTTTCTTTCTTTCTTTCTTTCAAGAAAGAAAAGAGAGAAAAGGAAGAAAAAAGGCTGAGCATTAACAGGATTAATTATGTCAGTCTGGTGTAAAGGAAAAAAATTCCATGGGTGTATTCATGGTTTTATTAAAGAAAATTTTTACTAGCAGAAATAGTATTCAAGCAAATAGAGAGCAGTTAAAAAATAAACCACATTAGTCTTTCAATCCACATTACTGAAGTTGTTGTTGGCCAGGTGAGAATTTTACCCAGAGGAGGAGGAAATGCCCCCTGCCAAAAGCCCTTCCATGGCTTTGTCTCCCACCGAATATGGTTAAGTAAAGGGAAAGAGAAAGACTGTAGGCATACCTGCAAGAGTGCTGAGGTATGTGTGTGTATGTGTGTGTATGTGGGGTGTGTGTGTGTGTGTGTGTGTGTGTGTGTGTGTAGGTGGTGACTTGAAAAGAGACAGAGCATGAAAGGCAAGTCCCAAACAAGGCAGAAAGAACATTTTTACTTTCATTTTTGTCTTTCCAGGTCTCATATACTGTGTGTCCAATAGGGAGGTAACTATTTTCAATATGGAGGTTGTGGGAAGACAGAACATAATCTTCAAATGCTAAATGTCTTATCTATTACATCAGTAGACTATTTGAAGTGTCTGAGGAAGTCTCACACAAGATCTGATTAGAGGCAAGAGTTTCCTGTGAGGGAGTGGTGGAAACACTCTAGTGAGTATAACAGGGTAGACCCACTTCCTCTATTAGCTTAGCAGGAAACAAAGAAAGCAGGTATTGTTGGTCAGATTTTGCCTTCTTCCGCCTTACAAAAGGTTCAAGTTGTGTAGGCTACTGGAAACAAAGTCACCGTGACTTTGGAGAAAAAGTACTGTCTGACTCTAGTTTGTTTTTTCCTGCCATATTTTAAGAGAGGGGCTAGCTGTCATCTCTTCTGGGAGAGGCAAGCATTTGGTTCTTCTTTCCTGTGTGTGGATCAGCAACTTCCTTCAGCTCTTTTGTACAGCCTGAAGTTGAAAGCAGAGTCTTGGGCAGAAATACAGAAAAGTCCTTTTTCCTGTATGGTCATTTTGAGATATATGTAATTGCCAAACTGGAATTTTCTAATATGAAAGAGTGGTTTTGTGATTCTGAGATATCATCTTATACCAGTCAGAATGGCTAAGATCAAAAACACCAATGATAGCTTATGCTGGAGAGGATGTGGAGTAAGGTGAATACTCCTCCATTACTGGTAGGAGTGCAAACTTGTATAGCCACTTTGGAAATCAGTATGGCAGTTGTTCAGAAAATTGGGAATCAATCTACCTCAAGACCCAACAATACCACTCTTGGGCATATACTGAAAGGATGCACACTCATAGTACAAGGACATTAGCTCAACTGTGTTCATAGTAGCATTATTTGTCATAGTCAGAACCTGGAAACAACCTAGACGTCCCTCATTTGAAGAATGGATAAAGAAAATGTGCTACATTTACAAATTGGCATACTACTCAGCAGTAAAAAACAATGACATCTTGATACTGGCATGAAATGAATGGAACTAGAAAAAAACATCCTGAAGGAGGTAACTAAGACTCAGAAAGACAAACATGGTACGTACTTACACATAAGTGGATATTAGATGTAAAGCAAAGGATAACCAGCCTTTAATCCACAACCCCAGAGAAGCTAGGTAACAAGGAGAACCCTAAGAGAGACATACATGGATCCTCATGGGAAAGGGAAATAGACAAGATCTCCTGAAAAAATTGGGAGCATGGGGGAGAGAGGGAGAAGGGAAGGCAGAAAGGAAGGGAGAAGAGAGAAGTGAAAGAGGGAGGGGCATATGAGGGAATGGGATGACAGGGATGAGGGAAGGATACAGAGGAGAGAGCAAGGAAAGAGACATCTTGATTGAAGAGCCATGATGGGGCTAGAAAGAAATCTGGCACCAGGGAACTTCCCAGGTATCTACAAGAATGATCCCAGTTAAGACCCTACATAATACTGGCAAGGATACCTGACCTGGCCTTCCCCTGTAATCAGATTGATGACTAACTTAATTGTCATCATAGAATATTCATCCAGCAACTAATGTAAGCAGATGCAGAGATTCACAGCAAGCACTAGGCTGAGCTCCAAAGTCCATTTGAAGAGAGGAAGGAACGATAATATGAGTAAAAGGGTCAAGACCATGATGGGGAAACCCATAGGAACAGCTGACTTGAGCTAGTGGGAGCTCACTGACTCTGGACTGACAGCAGGGGTACCTACATAGGCCCAAACTAGACTGTCTAAATGTGGGTGACAGTTGTGTGGCTGGAGCAGTTTGTGGGACCACTGACAGTGGGAACAGGGTTAATCCCTAGTCCTTGACATGGCTTTTTGGAGCCCATTCTTTTTGGAGTGATATCTTGCTCAGCCTAGATATAGGGGGAGGGCCTTGGTACTGCCTCAAAGTGATGTGCCAAACTTTGTTGACTCCACAAGGGAAGCCTTAACCTCTCTGAGGAATAGATGGGGGATGAGGTGGGGGAAAGTGGGGGCAGTGGGAGGAGGGGAGGGAGAGAGAACTGGGATTGGTATGTAAAATGAGACGAGATTGTTTTAAAAATAAATAACAAAGAGATCTTTAAAAAGAAAAGAAAAAAGTGGTTTTGTTGAAAGTAGTGGCTTAAGGATGGGTTTTACTGAATGAGCTCAATAATTAGGTGTCTGAGTCAGGTCTGTCATAGGAGGCATGGTGAACAAGTGGAGAGAGGGGTGCTTGCCATTTTGGGAAAGGGTTTCCATAAGAGGTAAGATGAAGAAAGGGACCATTGTTATTTGGGGATTATTTTTCCTTTCTGGTTAGTGACAAATGTGTTAACAACTTCAATATAAGTGTGTTTGTGAACCTCTCCATCCACTATAGACAAGAACTAATTTTTCAGAGTAGAGAATATGAAGAATAGGCAGGTACAATTTAATGTTTCCATTACAACCACTCAAAGATCAACTCTTCTTTATTGATGGTATTCTGGGTTTGTTCACATCAGTCAAACTGTCTCATAAAGAATCCCGGTATCTTTACTCAGCTGGAAATGAAATCATTTAAAAATGAATATCGCTGTGCCTAAGAGTTCACTGATCAAAGTTTTCATGCCTTATTGCCTGTTCCAGAAGAAAGATTCCTTAATTTCTTTTGGTTTCCAAGTAGCCAGCATGGCACTTTGGTGTGTTGGCTTGGGTTTGTTACCTTTCCTCTTGGTCAAGATCTACATTTCTTCTTAGTTTCAAATGCCAGTCCAAATTTTCTGATGCTGATTAGTGCTCACATAATTTTAGCTACAGACTGTTAGAAGGTTGAAATATCCCTTATCAACTTATTCTCACTCCAGCCTCAGAAGACTTCATTCAATGGGATGGTAAGCCAGTAGGAAAAGAAGGAATTGGCATACTTAGGCTTGTATTTAGCACCAATTAGTTGGATTAAGTACTATGGAATCTGATGACAAAAGAGGCCGTCCAGGGTAGTAATTATATTTGCCGTTTGCAACTTATACATAAGTTATCATGGAAATATCAGTAACTTCATCTGGATGTTTTATTGGTTTCTCAGCGAGCACATACTTCTTTTCTCAGTTCTCCTTCTAAGCTACATGAGCTCAAAAGGTGTTCAAATGTTTCTAAAAAGGCAGCTTACCCAGATAAATTGTCTGAGTTCAGTACAATAGGAAAATAATCTAACTTGTATGGTCTTAAGGAACACATCTCACAATTTATAGCGCCAAATTGAATGATTTCAAACAAGCAGTTACTTTATAAAAAAGTAAACTTTTTCTTGGATTGCTACAATTGGGAAATACTTGGCTATGTGTGCATAGTCTGTTGTGTGTTGTCTGTTTTGTTTTCTGTTTGATACATTAGAAAATACTATTTAGAACATTGTCTTTTGAAAGTGCAAATGTGGGATTTTGGATCTCTCATAGCAAAAGTAAACCCCAATAAAATATTTCTATAGCTAGCACACTTTAAAAATTCAAAGATTTCAAGGATAGATTTTACAAGCAAGATTCAAGTATTATATATGGAGTATCATCAAATTTGATGATTAGAAAAATATTACTTACCTGCAAGTATAGTTCACTAAAAGCAAGTATTTGGAAATGGAAGCTGGCTGGAAGGTAAGAGAGAGACTATATGCTCTCCCTACACATGAGTTCCCTTGGAATGCACAACTAGAAGACGCATACTTCCTTCCTTTCAAAGTGTGTGTGTGTGCACATGCACGTGTGTAAGTGCTTCTGCATGTGTGTGTGCGCGTGTATCTAACTGGGAGATGGTATTGATAGCAACAGATAGAAGGCTTCAAGTGTTGACTAAAGAAAGGCTAAATCAGAAAGCAAAGGACCAAGGACCAAGAATTAAAAGTCATTTACCAGCAGAGAAAGAAGTCTGTAGTGGTACCTGGCAAACAAAGAAAGATCAATCTTTACCTAAAAAGGAGTAGGAGGTACAATGATAATTACTGTGTACCTATTACATGATCCTTTATTTACACGTGCAACAATTTTTATAATAAATGCTAATCCGAACATATAGTTGGGAAAAATGAGGTTCAGAGGGATCTACAGATTTTCACAAACTCACTAAAATAGTAAGTGGCCGAATTAGGACTAGAAACAAATCTAAATCCATCATGCTATTTCTACTATAGCTACCACAGGGTTTTGGTTTACAAAACAGGACTAGTGGTAGTTTTTATCTAACATGTTAAAGACTTCAAGGTCCATACTCAGTACCACAAAAAAATCCCAGATTCTAAGTGCCAGCCATATGTTGTGCATGTTGATGCTCAAACACATAGTGCAACATTTTTCATCTGTATACATCCTTTCATGATGCAGAGCTATTAAAACACCGAGGTATATGGGAATTGTGTGTGAAAGCAACAGTTCTCAGAACTGAGACTTCATGAATGCATCTCCAGGCTGAGAACTTTTTAGATTCTAATCCAGAGAGGTAAAGGAGAACATAAAAATCCCCAGTACCTGACTTTCACATTTTATTATTATTTCTTTGGTCATGTCTTGTGTATGCTTATCAGATGTCCTACCACTGAGCTATATTTGTTCTGTTTTGGTAATAGAGTATTGGTATGTTGTTCAGGCTGGCCTGGAACTCATTCTTTTGCTTTAACCCCATCAGTGCTGGGATTATCGGCATGCACCACTAGTCCTAGCTCTTGAATTTTTATGTGGTCTTTATAATACTTTGTTGAATGTCCAACATGAAATCCAGAGTTTTATCACCATATTGGTGTTCTGGGAATTAGATCAGATAGTGTTCAACGAAACCATTCAACATCACTTTGTGATGATTAAAGTCATTCTCTTGTTTAAAATAATGTTTCTAGCATGCTCTTTTGGTCATGTGTCTATGGCTACCAGTTGTTATGGATAATATGAGGCTTTTGCCTTCTTATCCTTTCTGAAAGACAAGTATGCTATAGATCTTCTCTGGTGTACTTTAGTGGATTTTGTAGCCACTGGTACTGATGTATGCTGAATATGGTCTGCTCTTGTTTCTTACTTAACTGATTTACCCAGTAAGTGACGATACATACATCTGGAAAATGAGTGACACTGAGTAGGTAAAAATTTTTGCTCACAGAATAAAGTCTTCATTTATCCTCAAGTTGTTTTTTACAGTGTTTTCCAGAAAGCAGTGTTTTGGTAGGATATTAAATGGTGTTATATGAAAAAGGGGACCTGAAATTTAATTTAGTTTGGGAATCCTGAGTTATAAAACTTCTTGGTTTATTTTATTACAGTGTTTCCAGTGCAAATCTTCCTAAGGATACTAATATGCAGGTTTCTTCTCCTCATTTGAACTTAGAAATCAGCTTCTCTAAAACATCTACTAAAGTGGAAAAGTGTGGTCAAGATCAAGGCAACTGGCATTCGATATACACGCAGGTTCTTCATACAAGCCGACTGCCTTGGTCTAGGTCAGTGTTCCTTCTTGTGAATGGTCAGTATTTGTGGATTTCAATCCAAGTGTAAAGCGTAAAGCATGGGTAGTTAGCAAAATTAGATGCCAGATGTTTGTTTCTCTCTGCATGCATTGATACTCTTCACTTTGTAAAAATGTAACCCCCAATATAACATTTAAGCAGCAAAACAGTCTCTTAAAACAAATGCACCATAAACAATATGACATGTGGTCATGTCTGTTTGGCAACCATAAATCTTCAACTGCCTGAAATCGGGTTCATTTTCAGTGTGGTCACAGCTTGCCTCCTTATTTTCCCATCTTTGGCCATATTAAATTATTTGCTGTTTTTTAAAGCCTCATCGTCGTTTTTATGTCTCTGTGCCTTTATTCAAGCTGTGATCATGGCCTCAAATGCCCCTTCCCTTGCATCTCACTAAGCTTCTCCCCAATAATTTTCTCCCTACACCTTAAGACTAAAGAATAATTGTAATCACTGTCTCCCTTATTTGACATAATTTTTAAAAATACTATTTATTTATCTGTTTATTTTGTATGTGTATACATGTGTACATTCATGTGCATGTGGGTATGAATGTGTCACAGGTCACAGGACAATCTGAGGAAGTTGGTTACCTCCTTGTACAATATAGTTTCCAGAGATCAAATATGGGATAAAGGGTTGGCAGCAATTGCCGTCACACGATGAACCACCTCCTTGTACCTATATAATTTTTAAAACCTATGTTTAAGGGGCTTAAGAAATGGCTCAGTGGTTAAAAGTACTGGTTGCTATTCCAGAGGACCTGGGTTCATTTCCTAGCATCCACATGGCAGCTCACAATTGTCTCTATTGCTAGTTCCAGGAGATCTGACACCTTCATACTAACGCACATAAAACAAAGTCAAATAAAGTATAAAAAAACAAGAATATGTTTAAATCTTTATTATTAGGCTTGCCATTCCCAGATGTCTAGTATAGAGTCTGGTATATACTTAGCATGTAATAGAACTTATTAAATGTATTTTTAGATGAGTAAGTGCATGGAGAGATGAAGTCACATCAATGAACTGAAAAATCCACAAAGATTCATGTCATAATTTGTATTTCAGCATTGCAATCATTTTGTCACATCTAGGATATGTGATATGGAAGGAGCAATGTTGTAGGTTGTGAATGTTGAGGTAGTTGGCATAAGGACTACCTTGAAAATTGGAAATCACTGTTTATCGTGTCATCAGACTATTGCCAGGGCTCTCTGAGCTATTTTCTTAACTACAGAACTCATGGGCATTGTTGAAATTTGCATATGTGTTAAGATTTTGTCTTTATAGGCAATGTTCATTCTCCTATGAGTAAAGAAACTTCTCATTTAAACGTTTTGCTTGCTTGTTTATTGAGAATGTTCACACTATATACTCCTAGCTGACCTGGAGCTTACTATGTAGCAATCTAGCTTTAAAGTTATGATATTCATTTCTCAGGCCTCACAAACACTGGGATAACAGTCTTAAATAACCTTTCAAATAAATGTACACTATCAAATCTCACATGCTCTGAGTCCCCATTGTCCTTCCTTTCCTGTGGATGGTAGCTACTACCTCAAATTTCTGTACAGCCTACAAAATGGAATGGTTCGTGGCAAGGGATACTTAGGTTCATGATATTTACTACATACTGAGAACTTATGAGTCTTAGGGAAAAAAGAAATAATAGTTGTCCAGGGTAATAAGAGGAAAGATGGAACATGAGCAAAGAAAAGGGCCAGGAAAGAAGATGGCAGGAAGGCTGGTTCTCTCTTCTGATTCCATTTTGGAAACAGGAAGTATTTCTTGGGAAGTACAAAATAAAGTGAGAGATGCCTTTGCATTTTTCTGAATTATGTACTATATAAAAGTCAACATCAATTCACTAAAGGCAAGGTCCTTATCCAGGCTCTTAAGTGTTTTCTTAAAAGAACAAATGGGCAAAGCATGTAAATTCTTTAAACAATTCTTGATATACAGTTTTCAAAAACAGCCAGATATTAATCAGGAACAAAGAAAGATATATTTTTCCACGGATGGACATTGAAGAGCCTGAAAGGTTATCCTGAGAACTCATCACCTGTGGGATTATTTAATAAATACCAATAAGTTTCTAAGAAAATAAGCAAGGGGATAGGAAGGTAAGCACGGAAACTCAAAGAAAAGGCTATATGTACTCAGCGTCTCTTAATTTAACATAAAATGGAACATCATCAGCAAATGGAACACTATAGACACAGCCATGCTAGAGATCATAAGATGTTGAGACCAAGCATATATTCAGTTGTAGAGTGTCATATTCTCCAAGAATTAAAAACATCTACTTTATCCTCCACTCCTTCAACTATCTATTCATCAAGTATGGTTTTGGCACATACCTTACATAGCTGTGAATAGGGGTATCTAAAATGACTGTGCAAATCAATCTCTTGTAATAGTACTTCTATGAGCAGGTGAATGGCAATTAAGACATTGATAATCTTAAGATCTTTTCTTCATGGATTTTGACATCAATTCACAAAATTTTAACAGCAGAGGGATTCTTGGTAAATCTGATCATCCCAGTTTCATGATGGAAAAAAATAGAGCCTCTGGGAGGGAGAAATTACTTGCCCAAGACTATATTCTGAACTGCTGCTTTATTATATATTATACAATTGTAGTGTGAGTGATAAAGAAAAGGAATCAGAATTATCTAAATTCTTCTTAAAGGTGACAAAAAGTCTATGCTAAACCCAAATCTTATGAAAATGAGAGGATACTGCGAATATATTCACAAAAGTCATTACGTGCTGATGCTTTCTTTTATCTTACCATTGCTTGAATAAAATGTGTTATATACTGATACTGTAAGTTAACAATAAACATTGGAAGAAGTTATGTTGGAAAGCAGAGGATGTGGTGATAACTCCAGCGACATGCAAAGGTTTATATTTTAAGCCTAAGAGAATAAACATTTTGGTTTTCACTGACTTGGTACTTTAATATCAAAATAAAGTTTTTAAAATTAAAATTACTTAAATCAGATTTTAAGCATTATGCTTGTAGCACTTTTCAGTGTGAGGTAATCAGAAGTATTTTTCTGTGAACTGCTGACTGTTGTTACATATCACATATTGCATGGCAAGCCAAGCTATTTATTAAGGAGAAAGTCATTGGAAAGTGCTAAGAACAGCTTGTGTCTACCTAATATGCTGGGAGCCTCATTGTAATAATAAGTCCTCACATTTGTCTAGCACTTTCTCAAAGATGCTCTTATTCATCTTTTTATTTTCTCCTAACTGTAACTCTGAGGATGATATCTAGAAATTACAGATAATGAAAATGAAGTTCACAGGGACATGGAGTAAAGAATAGATCTGGACTTTTAACCTAGGTCTGTCTGACTTCAGAGGTAATCAATAATCTTTCTATGAGTTGGCTGGGCATCTATCTCTGTGGTATAATACTTGCCTAACATGCCCAAGGCTTTAGGTTCAATTCCTTGCATAGCAAAAGGAAAGAAAAACAAAACAAAATAAGAGAATCATTGTATTTTGTGGGCATCTATCTTCTAGTTTTCTTGAAGGTTGTTAGTTTGAACCTCTAGTGCCCAATGTGCTGTCTTGTTTGTATGGGAAGGAAACTGAGGTGAAAACTGTACATAGCATTGTATTCCCCATGCCTACTCAACTTGACCACTTTTTCTAGTAAATCAATCAGATAGCTTTTTGTATCACTCTTTCAGCAACTGAATTCACAAAGCTATGTCAGTGCTACACTGTACAATTAAAATCTTAGTCATATGTAGATTTCTCTTCCAAAGAGGTTCACTGTAATAATGTCAGAAGAACTATTTTTTCCCTTAATGGAGAATATGGACTCTGATATGAAACTAATATTTTAACAAGGAGTATTTTATAATTAAATTTTAATTGTATCAAAATGGGCTTACAGTTACTTTCAAAAGATGTCAAGGAAGGGGATCCTCAATCTAGAAGCCACTGTATATTATGTACAATTCACATGATGTTAAATGATTGAGATGCAAGTGTATCAGAACATTTGCTCAGGACTTGGAACATTCATGTAGCAAAACTTTTCCTTTCAATCCTTCCCTCTGGTACCACTCCTGGATTTCTTTCTACTTCACCCCCATGGTCTTGTGGCTTCTTCCCCACTGAATATTACAACTATAGGATATCCTTAGCAAGACAAGTAAAAACAAGGTTGGATTGTCAAATATTTGATTGTCATTTGATATAGTTGCCTAGAAAATAACTCAGAGGGCATCTACCTGTGGTGCCTGAGAGTACTACATGTTACTTGAGATGCTCCTGCTGAAATTTTCACAGATTAATCCTGAAACAATTTGCTTGCAGTATTATGGCCTGGAAAAAAGTATGAACTGGTCCATGAGCAGGGGAGGATGTAGTTATCACAATGATATATAGGCAGAGAAGGCACTGAGTGCCTTACGGGAAGCCAGATATAACAATTGTTGTAAATTAGCCCTGAGATGAGAGAAAAGTGGGCTGAATTCCAGTCATTTGGGTTTTTCCAATTGCTACTGAGTAATTGAATAAAGATTATAGTTTTTGGTACTCAGAAATAACATTTGTTTTTCTTTGAGTTCCATTTCTAAATCAAAGTAGACTAATGAGCTTCTTTTTCTCATGAAGGATGCATCTGTTTGGAAGCAGCAGGCAGCCGTGTGAATTCTGGCATGAGACAGATAAAGATATGAAGAATTAGAAGAGGGGAAATATGTGTCATTCAAGCAGTATGAAGCCATTTCAGAAGGATGGCAGAGCTCATGGTAGACACAAGTTCATGGAACACAGAGACTTCAATAGAGGGTCACCCTTGGAAGGGTTCTATCTTCTAAGAAGCTACTGTGCCATTGGAAAAATGCTTTTGGAAACAATCAATGGATTTGTAAAGAAAAGGAAATGAGTAAAAGGCCTGCTGATTTCTGGGAGACACAGGATAGGAAATTGGCTCTGTTGGGTGCCTTAGAAACAGAATCCAAAGAGAAGCAGCTTTACACTCCAGTTGGCTGTGTCTACAGAACATGCAGCAGTTAGCTGAGCAGTAGTCCCAGGTGTTCACAGCCTGCCTGTGCCCTACTCATCCTGCATCTGTGACAGTTTTGATTACTTGGTTCTCTTGTCCTTACCACTGAACAGCTTTGGGTCAGTATCAATAGATCACCCAAGGAACCGAATCCAAAATGCACACCCTCACTCTTTTTCTGTTAGTTTCTGATCCTTGCTTCGTGCCTCCTGATCCTAAGCAAAACTCCAAAGATATGAATGTCATAGGTTAAAATAAAGAAGGCACCATGAGAAAGACAGCCTGAGTCTTGGGCATATATGCCACTCTTAGAGGCATTGCAGAGGAGAATCACATCTAGAGCAATAATTATAAAGGAGGGAGGTGAGCTGAAGAATAAAAAGGAGAAAAATGAAGAACAAGGAGAAAAAAGAAGACAATATTCATACCTCCCAGAGTCATCCCTGCTTCATAACATTTCCGGAGTCGACAAGATGGACAATTTTTCCTCCGAAATTTATCAATGGTGCAATCATTTCTGCTGGCACACAGATATTTCTGCTTCCCTGGAAGAAAAATGCAATAGTAGATAGGTCAATGCGTCTCCAAAGTTTCTTTCCTTGAGTATCTCTAGGCAAAATGATAGTAATATATACTACAAATTGAGAGACAATGGCCCCGAACAATTTGATCACACAGAATCGAACCATTTAAAGAAGGTGATTTAATGCTGTGCTATGTTGCTTGTTTTTCATAGATGTTTTAGTAGATATTAGCAATGCAGATCCTGCTAATGCTTCCATTATTGTGACTATTTACTGATTTTGAAAACAAGATGTTTTAGCTTGACTAAAAGCCAAGAATGCCCTTGAGAAAATGACCAGTTGTGAAAATTATCACTCTGTTAGCTTGGCACAGAAGAGATGTTGGCTTAGTCAATAATCCTCCTATTGACACCTGTAATCATGCACATATTCATACATTAGCTAATTAGACACTTTTAAAAGACAGTACATCATTTTTCTATGTGATACCTAACTGTTTTTACATTGCTAGTGACGGCATTCTGAAACCTGTAGGTTGAAAAAGACAAATAAAATACACAGTTTGTGTGATAAATCACAGCAAGCAAAAGAAAGTCTTCTTAAGTCAGTGGAGGAAATAAAAGCACAAGCAGGTACAACTTTAGTCCTCATAAATGGACATATGTAGTGATGTGGGGGAGCAGGCCTGCTCTTCATCCCGCCCGGCTCCCACACGGCTAGCTTATACCCAGAAATAACAACACAC